>JAQIVF010002043.1:0-12038 GCA_034698365.1 Steganacarus magnus | reverse complement strand
TTCTTTTTTTATCATTTAAATTAAAACTAAATAAAAAATTTAATGTTTTAGATTATTATTATTATTTAAACCTAAAAATTAACGATTAGTTTTTAATTACTCAGTAATTATTATTATTAAAATACGAAAAATAATGTGAAATTCTAAAAAAATGAAAATAGAATCATTAATTATTTACTAAAATAAAGATACAGTATTATTAAATGCAGAATAATGATTCAATTAATTTTTGTTTTGTTACTAAATGTTATTAATACATCTATTAATTATTATGTTAAAATCAATTATTATAATTATGATCTAAATTTTGCGCTATAAAAATAATAACTAACTTGAATTAAGGTTAGACTATGTCTAGCGGACATGCATTGATTGCTATTTAGGCAAAAAAACGAATCTCTAATTTTATAATTATTTAATAACAACCAAATTATGAAAATCTATGGTCACAATCGCGAACTAATTTCAAATTAAAATTATTTATACTGTACTTACAGAATTAAATGTTGGAAAACTAAAAGATATTTTTATTAATTTATATTCTGTGAATAAGAAAATAATAATACATTCCGAAAATCTGTTCACTTTATTTTTCTTAGCATTTACCGAAAAAGAAGTTATGTGTTTCTGATTTCTGATAAATCACATAATCCAATCATTATATATATATTGGATATATCGTTATGTCGTTAATTACATGTTTAGCGACTATTATTTATACGGAAACTATTACTAATGTGACCGTTATTTCCTAAAATGTGTTGTGACAGAAAAAAAAATAAAATAACTAAATAAATGATATATAATGTCAACAACTGGAAAATTACAAATGATGGTCACACACACACTTCGCACTTTGAGTTGCGCTACTGCTCACCGTCAGATGCGATTCTATAGATTCAGCATTGAATTGAAATGCCGATATAAAAATTATTTTACATCTTTACACAAACTTATTTTTTTTTTGGATAATTTGGATTTCAAATATCTATTTCGATATATGTACAAAATTCTGCATCGATTAAGAAAACAAAATTTATAATAATTTAATCATAAATTTAATAAGAGTTCTGGGAATAAAATATATGGGTAATTCTAATTGCTTACTCAAAATGACAGATTAAACTGAATGATTAATTAAAGCTAGCGTCATATTAAAAACATCTATATTAGGTTTTTTAAAAAATGTTTGCCAAACAAGAGTTCGCTTAATTCTTACAGAGAATGTTGTGTGCGTACACGTAACTTATATACTGTAGTTTTAGCAAAATTTGTGAATTTTTAAAGTGGATTGTGAGCCCAAATATAATGTCATTTATAATATTTACATAAATTAAGGTTTTGTCGACAATTGATTTTCAAGTGTATTATTAAGTTCGCTAAAAAGGAAAATGTATTGATAAAAAAAATATATTAAAACCAGTGTACAAAAAATTGATAGTTCTATACAAGCATGTGCTATGTTTTCGATGTCGGAAAAAAAGATAAGATATTAAATTACATTTTGCGTAATTTATGACAAACAGAATATCTTTAAGTTTTAATCTAATATTTTCTAGAAACGCTCATTTGTTTATTTAATAAAATCACAATAAAATTGAATTTAAATATCAAATTTTTAGGGCGAAAAAAATTTTGCCATAAAAATCGATCTGGTATTCTATGCGAGTAAAACTGATAAAATTTAATAAATTGCTTCGAAACCTTCAAAAAAAACTTCTAGAAGTAAAAAAATAAATAAATAAGAAGAAGTAGAAAAATATATATTTTCCTTTAGGCAATACAGGAACTGATAGTGAAATTTTTTACTTATCGAAACATATTTTGTTGGTATTCCTTGTCACGAAACACTCAAACTTAAAACATCTATGGTCTCTCTCTCTCTCTCTCTCTCGCACACACACACACACACACACACACACACACACACACACACAAACGCCTCTACTTCTGCGCTTCTTAGCGCTTGAATGGCAAAAGAGTTCTCTCAGGAGAAATTGGCTTTTCTTGCGCCGCAAAGAATATCCATCATTAAAGTCACGTTTCGCACATTGATATAAGTTAATAATATTTAATAATGCCATAAGAAATATATATATAACGCAACGTAACACGTGATGGCTATTAATTTTGTTCATTTTTTCTAAGTCTTATTTCTTTATCTATTATCCATTATCATTTATCCCGCACACCAACTAAACAGTAGACTAATACGCCATATATAACTTATATATATAATACAGTGCTGTTAATATAATGTTTTTATCACTCTTTCCTGTTTTTATCATTGAAGTGGTAAAACATTTTCTTCCTTAACAACACTCTATTCGCTTTTGTTTTTGTTGTTTGTTTTCAGAGGAAAGAAGAAGAAAAAACATATCAGTTTGAATACTTGACAAATTAAAAGTCATCACTCTTTGCTGAGCGATCTTTCCACACACACACACACACAACACGACTACTTGTACAGTATTCCGAAAAAACGCCTGTTACGCCACTGTTCGCGTATATCAACACAAACACACGAAAATTCTTTTATAGATGCGAATCATTTACAAGCGAAAAGAGAGAGAGAGAGAGAGAGAGAGAGTGAGGCGAGCATTGAGTGGCTCGCATCAGACGCGATGCGGTGATGGTGTAACGTTAGCCGATATATATCGCAAAAATAGACATAATGTCTGATGACAATTAAACTCTGGAGAGTTAAAGCGCTCATTACGTTTTATTGTTCGCCCAAATCGAGACATTTATTATTGTTTTGCTGGCCATAAAAACCGATGACCGCTAGAACTATGGCCAAGGATTTAGTTTTATCAATAAACAAAATCTGTCTTAATTTGCAATTGAATTGAAAGATTTAGGTATTTAAAGGAATTTTATAAATGCAATAACATATCCAAACAAAAAAAAGTTATTTTTAACGATTTTGATTTTAAAAACGGAGTTGACTTCACTTAATAAATAAAATACTGTAAAAGACTATTTGACTTTTTAATTATTTATTTCACTGATTAATTAATTCATTAAAATGTGTGATTAAAACCTATTTATAGGCAATTTATAATTTTAGTTAGATTTGTTTTTTAAAACATGGATATCAATTATTTATTTTCAACTCTCTAATGCCAACGTGTAGGTTTGAGAGCATTCAAAATCCAATATGTGAGCTATCTGTTCATTATTTAAACAGAAACTGAGTTTTTTTAGATTTTAGTGTTTCTTCTATTATTTTTAAATCTCATTAAAATCATTTGGAATCAAAAATAGATGCACACAGCGCTGCAACTATGCTATGCTATGCTATTTTAGCGCAAAAGTAATTTTAATTAAAAATGAGCTCATTTATTATGTCAATCTTGTTTATTAATTAACTGCACATAAAAAATAAATTAGCTGCGAATGCGCTTATTCTTTGACTGCTGACGGACAGCAAACTCTTAGGGCTAAACATTTACCGTCAAAGCTATTGTTGAGCGGAAAAGTCTCACTTACTTAACCGAGTTAGTTATAAATACGAGACAATAATCCACTATAGAAAACATTGTAAATGATAGATTATAGTTGTTATGCTGTGTTATGTGTTTGTGTGTGTGTCGTAAAATCAGAAATCAATTTCAATTAAATTGCAACCCGAGTTTACTAAAAAAAAGAGTGAGTGACCAAAAATCTGTAGCTATTCTGTAAATCTATTTTTGGTATGATAATGGCATTCTTGCGAATAAAATGTTAGCTAATTTTAGTTATGAAATTCGCTTTTTTATATTCATGTATGCAATTAGCATCGATTTGCTTATTATTACTACTATTACTAGTTACTACGGTATTAATAAAAAAAATTCTTCCATAATCAAAACGGTATTCTCGTGACTATTATTTGGGCGAATAAAAAATAGATGTGTATGTATATAACTTATTGCGTTACGTGTCCATCACTCGATCATTCCGTCACTCCATCAATCTCGTCAAAAGTGTTAATGCATTAAACCATAGCTGCGTTTGATCACAGTTGAGCACACAGAACATATATAATGCTTACGTATATATACACACATACACAACAACACATACATAAACTTACTTTCTTATAAATAAATACTCATTTCATTCACTTTATGCCTTTTCCCTTTCACATCAAGTTCTTTATTTTCTTATACTGTACTTCAAACACACGTCTCTCTCTCTCTCTTACTCACTCTCCGCATCGCTCTAGTCTTTACTCTTTCCTCCTCTTGGATGGATAATTATTGAGGTCCATTCGTTCAATAGTTTACTTAGTCTTTAATGACGCTTCAGTAGTTATCGCTACTTGTCGTTAATGCAGTTTTATTTTTTATATTAAATATATATTTTTCAAAGACAAATTGAAGACAAAATTCTAGCCCGAACTAATTTTTGTCTATTAGCAAAAAATATTATTATTAGCTTCACTGACAGAATCCAATCTATTCAGACCAAAATGAATTCGTATTTCTTTATTTAGCTTAAGATTACAATATAGATTGAGAAGTCAGTTATCTATACATAATTTATTATTATGCTAATAATATTTGTAGTTAGCTTTACTATTCAATTCAAGAATTTGTTAAGCTTAGCAATTAGCGCTGATTAAACTACTACTAATGACTTTAATTTATCATTTGATGTCTATATATTTCTTTTTGAGTATAATATCAGTTATTGAAAGTTTCTGTATATGAATTCAAATAGAGTGAAAATATTTTTAATTTATCAGGAAATTAAATCAAAATTGGCGGAGTATAGAGATAATCGTCACAAGTTAAGTATAAGCTTTGGATGATACGGTCTCACGCTTACACTAAATTACCAGTCAGTTACACTTTAGCCGAACAATTTGCATAAGTATCAATTAATCGGATATACATGTATATTCTGCACTGCATATCATTTTAGCTCACGAGTCTTACGGATATCATACACACACACACACTCGCGAACACACAATTCCGAAACATTAATACATATTAAAAAGTTGATTACGCGGCGTGTTTTGGTATTAATGACTCATTACAAGAGTGGCTCGCAATTTATATTCAATAGTATCATAACTATTATTCAGCTGTTATTATAACGCGATTTGTGTCACAAAATTTTTGAGTATAACCAAACCTCCCTCACAATTAGCTTTAATTATTTTGCATTCATTTGCGATAATAGAAGCGAGGCATACATATACTGTATATATATATATAGCAATATGTATCTCTAAACTGCAGTTATTGAGAGCGCATTTGCCTTTTCAAGTGATATTAATAATTTATGCAAATCTACGAATTAATTTTAATTCCTATTGTGGTGTGTGTTATATATGTTTTTTAATTTAATTTAAGCGGTTTTAATATTCTGCGAATTATTGATAATACAGACGTACAGTGCATATATATATATAACATAACACAACGCAACACAAAAATAATCAAACAAATTTTAGAAATTATTTTGTTTTTGTTTTTTCCCCCACAAACACGAAAAATAATAAAAATGTTTTACATAAATTAAGTTATTCTGCAGAAGTAGCTGCAGAGGTAGAGAGTTATTACAGTTAAAATATTTATTCGGCATACGGTTTTAATATTCAAAAGCATCGCTTTTAAAAAATAGTTTTTAAAATATACACAGAAGTAAAGAGAGTATAGATGTAAATGAGAGAAATTGAGCGCAGCTTCTATTCAAAAAGAGTTTTGTTATTAGATTTTTCAATTTTCATAAATCACTTTAGCATCGCAGTCTCTCTCTCTCTCTCTCTCTCTCTCTCTCTCTCTCGCATTCTGTTAACTGTTCAAAAACTTTTTCGTTGGTAATAAATTTGAGGCGAAATTCGCAGCGCACAGAAACTTTGCTTACAGAAGCGAAAACTATTTAAACTTGATTATAGATATTTAAACTTTTACATCTCTGTTTTGAGTGTGTTTTATGCCTGGTATTATTAATCTAAAGCGAAAATCTTAGATTATATAATTCAAAAACAAATTTGTATACACACTTAACTCTATATATATATGGACATAAACTTTGGTCTTTTTGTCACAAAAGTGGCATTAATTATAGCTACTAATCTATCTTTCTTTTAATTAAGAAATTGTTGTTTTCCAAGATTTAAAACTAAGTTAGATTAATTAATTAAGTATTTATAAATGCTTTTTTGGTTTTTTTGTTCGTCTATGGCAAAGAACAAACAGATTTCTAAATTAGTCTGTAAAACTAACTAATTATTGTCGCATTTATTTCTTTAAATTAATAATAAGTTTGAGATATAAATAAATATTAGTCGTAAAAATCGGGTAAATAATTCATGGAAAAATTTTTCTAATTATAAAACCCAATGTGATATTCACTGCGCTTAAGTACTATTTTATGGCACAACAATCAAACAAAGAGAAAATTTTCTATTTAAAATTAAATCAAAAAAACTCTGCACCAGAAAGAGTGCAAAATTCAAAATTAATTTGTTTAAGAAGTGTGTGTGCGCTCCTATTCTTTCTATTGTTAAGTTATGGGACATTAGCATATCATTTTTTATATTTTCGCATTTAATTTAATAGACATTAGGAGTTTTAAAAAAAGATGACATAACAATATAAATCAATTTTCATTACACGACAAAAGAAAAAAGCAGCTCCAACTGAGACAAATAAATTAAAGTTTAGTTTATTTATTTTATTTTTTGTTCTGTCGTTTTTTGTAGTTCGCGACACGAATTTTTTTATGAACTTTGTCTTAAAAAAAGATGAAGAAAAAAAACTAGAGAAGTGGAAAAAAAAGAGAAAAAAAGATTGTCAAAATAATAGAACTGTAGAAAGTAATGGAAACAAACTGTGACCATTAGAACGCGACCTATATTTTTCGTGTGTGGGGTATTAAATGTCAAGACAATTTCTCTAATAAATTGTTCGTCGGAATATGTGTATTATAAACATTTCGGCACATATTTAACATACACAGAAAAAAAAACAAATTTGAATTTTGATAAAGAAATTTTTCTGCGAAAATATTTTTTGTAATAAACTTGCAGTTTGTTGTTATCATATGTTGTTTATATGTATTATTCAAGGAATAGTATTGTCGTGATGCGAGCAAAAAGAAAGAGAGTGAGTTATTACTGCAAGTTTTTCAGAATAAAACAACAAAAAAAACCATAGAATAGAGAATTTTATTATGTTCTTTGAACAATAAATTTTTAAGTTTATTCTTCGCGATAAATTAGAATGATATTGCTTTTAGCCAAACACAAGCACTTAATTTAGATATCATTTCGGGAGAAAGAATTTCAATAACGGAATAATTAAAAATTTTCATTTACTAATTTTAAATAAAAAGTTTGTCAATTTTAAAGAATAAACAGTAATAAACAGAATGTATTTAAAGTGGTTGATTACCTTTAAAATTTTTGGATTTAAATCCTCAAAATAGTTAAAATTTCAACTTTCTCAATAGATTAACGAATTTAAATAGGAGTACAGGAAAATTCGTGTAAAAGAACTTTTAGATATCACTCGTTAATATCACACAATGTCCATAAGCGAAAAACTCGTCTCTGTCTCTATTCATTTGATTGTTCTTATATATATATCGGATTCCGATTAGGAAAACATATTATAGGGATTGAAAATAAAAATTACATGCCTTGTATGATAGTTGTTCGCAGCTGGGAATCTATCCATATATCTCTACGCGCTCTAAAGTTGGATACAGAAATCTTTAATCTCAAAAGTTTGTACTGACGATTTGTGCCGAGAATGAGTCAAACCGAATGAATGAATGACTGAGTAGAAGTGAATTTCGAGAGAGAGAGTGAGGCAGAGAGAATAGAGAGCGAATTAAAGTTTTTTTTGTTAACCATATTGTGTTAGTGATTGTCGAGCGCATTGAGAGAAAAGTGATTGTCAATAGCAGACATGTATCGCCGACGAGAGTCAAAGTGATAAATTGCTACAAATTAAGTGGCACTACAGCGCGCTTTTCAATTACTCTTATTGCTGCTCAATCGACTTGAGGCGATTCAACTGTTTTCTCTCCTTCTACTACCAAAGTCTTAGTTCTTAATTCGCTATTTTTTTCGCAATGTTCCATTCGCTAGCTTTAGTGCCATCACTGCTACCATCATATGGACCATTAGCCGAAAATTCTTTTTCGCTGCGCTCTGCACATGAAAGCGATCACTTTATCAAACACTTTATGCCTGTTTTTCTGTGTCTGCTATATATATATATAATATAGAGAAATATACTTTATTTTGTAGGACCAAAATAAGATGCATTAACAACACAGTGGCAGCGCATCTCTAAAACAACATATCTTATCAAATAAGTTATCGCTTTAATTTTTTTTTCAAAGCCATAATCGAAATTAAACTCTGTTTTATCTCATACACACTCTCTCGCATAGCGTACACACAGTAGAAATGTTAAATTTTTCATGCACACATTTTCTCTTAAAGAAATTATGGTTAACAAAGTATTATAATAACATAGTGGAAAGTTTCATAGAGATATTAAATTATTATGAAGCGTTAATAATGTTAATAACTTTGTCTTAGGGTTTTTTTCTTCTTCTTCTTTGGTTAATACTTTAATAAGCTGTGTGACACATTTTTGTAATCCCTTATTACGAAAAGAGCACTACTATTACACACACAAGTAAAATGTAGAGCCTATATAATGCTCGTCAAAAATTAAAACCAACGAAAAAAATTAATGATTCGTATGTAAATAACCTCAATATATATATATATAAACATAATTAAAAGTTTATAATTAAGCTAAAAGCTACTAGTATTTATTTATTTTTTCAATTAGTTTTGCAAAGCGTTTTTGGAATATAAATTATTCATATGTGAGAGAGAAAAAGCGTCATATTAAGTGTAAAATCGTGTAAATACCGACAAATAGTGTTATAACTTATATATATATATATGATTAGTGGTATTCATATGTTTTTCAAAAGTAATTCTGTAATGAATTAGTTAAGTTTCTTTGCTTACCTTCGAATGCGCTTAATTGAAGACCGATGACAAGCTCTAAGCAAATCACCACAAATTCATTCATGACTGGATACTGCTATTGCTATTGATTACCACACAAAACACAATATACACACAAAGTTTCACAATATAAAAATCGAAGTGGAAAAAAAATTTTTTATCGAATTTTATGGCGAAAGAAGTTTACGACAAAAAACAAAATTAAACATAAATGTATGTATAGTTTAGCGACGCGTTTCCTTATATGATTTCAGCATTTAGAACATTATACAAGTATTGAATTTTTTACTGAGAGAGCTGTGAGAATTAAGTATAAGTAGACGAAGAAGAAGAAGCAGTTTTCCAGTTAAGTACCGCATCTCACTCTCTCTATATATATATTTTATAATTCGTTTAAGTGCTGGAAAAAAGTGTGTGTACAGTATGTGTGCGTATATGTATAACGAAAAATGCGTGGCGATAGCGTAGCACTTTATCTTTTTCGCAGTATATGTGAACGTTTTTTTGTTTCTTCACGCACACCGTATAAAAACCATTGCGAAAAAACTATGGCGCGAATATGTCACTATGCATAGTATATTTTTCAAATCAGCAGTTAAAGGCATTGACACATGAAAGTATATCAATCACCGCATCCCAAAATCCCTTTTTCTCGACGCGAAAATGCGCTTTCGCTGCGCTTATATGACTTTTTTATTCTCACTCTCTTTCTCTCTCACACACACACACTTGTTTGACGCACAAAAATGCAAAATACTCTCTCACTTCTTGTGTTTTTTCCAAGAAAAAAGTTATCACTTCTTTTTTTTCTCTCGATATTAAAGTGTGTGAAGAAAAAAATTTTCTTTAAAAACGTCTTCTTTTGGTTGTTTTCACACTTCTTTTTTTCCGCAGCGTTTTTATTGCATTTAAAATCAGAAAACAAAATATTATGGATAAAACCGCACACACTTTTTTTGTAAAGACTGACAAAAAAATTCTCTACTCTTTTGTGTGTGACATCACTTTTAATACGATGATAAAAGAACGAAGAATAAGCAGCAGTAATAGTAAGCAGCAAAAAAATCTGTTAGCTTTGCTTTAGTCACAAACTGTTTGCCACTTATTGCTCGCTTGCCAGCTATCAATTGTGCCGAAACACAGTGATCCGCATCCTCAGCATCCAAACGATCGCACAATTTTCATCTTCACTGCCCTATTAGTTGGAGCACATGCGTCAACACAGAGACGATGAGAATGCGGGGGAAAAAATATTATAGATTGTATAAATACGGTTAACTTTTAAATGTTGAGTCACACACACACATACACATAAAGTCAGCTTTTAAATGTGTGATACTATAATGCCTAAAACGAAAATTATGTATACATTTAAACGCCGCCGTTGTGTATAATATTGTGTTAATCTTTTTTTCCGCTTTAGGTTTATTAACTGAAAATTATACATACAATTACTTTAATTTTTTTCACTAGTATAGCGCACCATAGTGTGTGCGAGAGTGTATGTGTGCAGTAGTAATGATGTTAATGTATGCTCAGTTTATTAATGCGACGAAAAAAAAAATTTTTCTATGTATTATTAAATTTATTCGACGAATGAAAAAATTTCTCTCCGATAATAAAATAAACAGCGTAGACTTATATATATATTTTAGAGCCTATGATAAATGTTGGTAGCCATGAGCGCAATTTATATATTTCACTGCTTTTTAGCAGTCATCTAATTTTAGTCACAATTAATTTTTTTTCGCTCGTCGACCGGATTATTATGATTAGCTATTTGTGTATTAAAATACTTAATCATCGCTTATTAAGCCTTTGAGATTTTTTTTCGTATCCGGAAAAGCTGTTACAGTTGGCTGTTAAACTTGGTTTATCTGCAGTTTTTGTAGAAAAGATTGTTTTTTAGTTTTATTTTATTTTTTTTCCGCTAAAAAATAAATCATAAGTTAAAAAGTTTCCGGAGAAAAGTTAGTAAATTTTTAATGAATTAATTTTAATTAGTTTAATTAATTTCAGCTTAAATGCGGAGATTTTTTTCTTCTCTTATTTACACTAGCAGTGCAGTAACACACAAACATGACACGCAAACTTTGGTATTTCAATTGTGTTTGTTAGTGTCTCGTCTTTTCAATGAATTAATTAAAGCATAATATTCTAATATATTAAACCACTGATGATAATAAAAGAGACAATGTTTTCGAAAAAGAGAGGACAAAAAAATTATTGTTCGTTGTTTATTGTGCGTTTCATGCATGAGTCAAAAACTTTCTTTATTGCAACGACTACAACAAAAACAATATAAGAGAATAAATTTTTCACGAAAAACCCGAGAATTGATTGCACAGTAAATTACATAGAAAAATGACGCATGAGTGGCGATATTTGTTACTTACGAGTTAACTTAAAATAACTTTTCTATACAACACTGGAACATATACAGAAAAAAGTTAAGGCAAACACAGGCGACAAACAAATCCTTTTAAAATTAAATTATCTGTGATATAATTAAGCAAAAAAAGAAAAATTACGCCACAAATTATAGTCGCAAAAACTTTCTCTCGTTTTCTTTTTTGAGTGTATTGTTTGCGCGCACAACTATTTAAACAAAAATAATGTGACACTCAGAAAAAATTACTTAATGATTGATAGACTGATGTATTGTGTGAATAAAGTAATATAACTTATAGATAGAGTTAGAGCCAACAACTCTTCATCTTTTGGCTGCGAAATAAATATACAGTATATAAAAAGTTAAGGTTTATATGGCTTCTGTATTTACTGACACTATTCAAGTGATGATTAATAACTGGAAAACTCTAAGCAATATTTACTGTATATATTACACTATGAAAAATATTTTTCTTTTGCTAAAAAAATATTATTTTTTAGTCTAATACCGGCAAACGAAAAAAATATAGTGAATAATTTTGAGCAAAATTTTACATTACACAGCAATTGGTTTAATTAGTTTTTTCCTCTCTCGATGTGTGTTGACAAAACAAATTCCTATTTAGAGTCTATTAATGTATTAATAATT
>JAQIVF010002042.1:0-12041 GCA_034698365.1 Steganacarus magnus | reverse complement strand
TCGTGCATAAATTGCAATTATATGCTTCAAATTTATGAAATAAAAAAGTAGCAAATGCTATCATTTTGGATCTCTAGTAATTATGTTGAGACTCAAAATTAAGTCAACAATCATGGACTCATCGGAGAATGAGTGAATTAAAGCCATATGTCTGACGTACAATCGCCTCCCGGATAACGCATTTCGTGCGCTAACACTGCACCGTTCGGTTCATCTCCAAAATCCACAAAAAAATGTTCATCCAAACTAAGTTGTCGAGAGTCATCTATATTGACGCGAACCATAATAGCTCCAGAATTTACCATTTCTGGATAAAATTGTTTATCCCATTCGCTATAAAGCGATGTCGTAATGTATAAACGTTTCGAGTCTAAACTGAGTTGAATCATCTGTGGTCCGCCACGCGTTGCTTTTCCCGCAATTGTTGGTCGAGTTGGCTGGCAATCCAGTTCTTTATCTTCAATCACTTTAACGATGCCATCATTGCATACAAGTCCGCCGATAAACAATTGACTTATAAGTACGGGTTGCGAAGTATTTGTGATGTCATACTGTCTAACGTCTCCGTGAGCCCACGCACTTACAAACAAATATTTATCATCTAATGATATTAAAATATCTGTTATTAATGCGGGCATATCTTCGAGCAACCAATTTTCTACTTTTTTTGATGGAATACTGATAACTTTGTGAACATCCCAGTTATTATCTGATTTGAAAAAGCGATAAACAGTTGAGCTTAAGGCGCAGCCAACATATCCCTCTGTAGCGTCAGGATTATGGAGAAATCGAATTTCTAGCGGCATAACACCAGTATCTCCCAAATCAATGCGCTGTGTTATTACTTTGTGAGTCCAGTCCCAGACGTGCAAACTATGGCCATACAAATGATTGGAAACATCGTTTAAATCGAATCCTTTGCTAAAAGCGTTGGGTGCGCCCCATTCAGTGCTTATCATCACATTATGTCGAGGCTGATACCAAAAATCATATCCAAATAACACATTGTTATTTTTATCATTCCATGAGCCTTTAAACTCAAAAGAATTTCCATCGATTAAAATAAAAGAGCCCTTATTATTGCCGAAATGATCGCCCATACAGCTCACCATAATATCCCCGTTTGCGAGACAGTGTGCAGTGTGTGGTGCACTCACTTCATTCGAACGCAACACTGAATTATCGATAACTTTTAAAAGTTTAGGCTCTTTCGCGTTTTTTACGTCAAATATATAAATGTTGCTACTATTAAGACACGGCAAAATTAACTTATCTCGCTTTGCGTTCTTATTATGAAAGCAACTGCTACACGAGTTCCAACCCATATGATGCAACTCATCGCCACTATTCGAAACGAATGCTCTGTGAATTACAGTACTATAATTAGGAGAGTCTGGATCGACATCAACGGTAGCCAAATAATCGGGTTTATTATTTATTTTGCCGTTTGGTTGAATACATGTGACGTAAATAATTGTCTCGCGCGGACCGCACATCGCATCGATCGGGCTTTTATAGCCCGGACCTGATTCGCAAGTTTCGCAACTCATTTCATCAATTAATATAACACATTAAAGTATAGAAAAATTTATAAATTTATTTTTTTTAATTTAATGAATACAAATATAAAATAATACATACATATATATGTATATACTGTATATTATAATAGTAACTTATAATGGCGTTTTATTGATACTAAAATCATAATTCATTCGTATGTCAATTATTTACTAGACTTTGATTGGGTACTAATGTTGCTTAGAAACTGATGTTTTAACAGATTTTTGATAATTATTATTTAAGATTAATAGAAAAACAAAGTTTATTATTTATTTAATCTGAAACTATTACAATTATAATCATAATGTTACAAATCTTGTTTGTAGAATATATATCCAGTAAAACGATTTTTAATTAAGTCGTCTCTCAAAAGCAATTAATATTGAAAAATCAAAAACAGATTCCCTGAGAAGAAGATACAATTTAGGGCATCAATAGTTAAGAACAAATCTCACGTTCGAACGAAAATGCAAAATACATGATAAATTTAAGTTTACAATCCTATAATTAATATAATTATTATAGTATAAAACAAATTAAAGACTAAAAAAATATCACAGTTCATAAGTCATAAAATATCACATTTTGTTATATCATATCATATCATAAATATATATATATATATAAATAAATAATTTAAAAAATGACAATAAAAATAAAGTCACTTATATTACCTTTAAATTCGGGTCATTTGATTACCACTAGAGATCGTAATTTTTTTTTTGTACTTCCAGTTTTATCGTTGTTGTCATCACAATCTCGATCTCGAGAATCACTCTTACGTCCAAATGTTTTATGTGCACGTAATGTCATATTATTAACCCTATTATTATATGCACTATTACTAGTTTTGCTATTATTATTATAATTATTAAAAGCGAAATCGTTACTAGTTTTTAGTTTTCTATTAGTGTTCAAATCGTTTTGATTTTTAACGCTACAGTCATTATATTTGACAGAAACAGATTCATTACATCGGTCTAAACACTGATTATCTGCTGAGATATCACCAAATTTTAATTTTCTCATCTCTAATAATTTGATTGATTCCACATTAGTATTATTATTAATTTTGAGCTTAATTTTATCATTTTTGACATTAATATCATGACAATACGAGGAACACTTAACATCATTCATGTCAACAATTTCTGAATTAATCATACAATTGTCAGCATTACACACATTTGAATCAGAATCGATTGATGCGTTAGGTTTTGGTACGATTGATGTCATATGAGTATCACTTAAACAGTCTAAATCAGACATTGAGTGAGAGTCTATACAACTCTCCATTTGGTCATTAAAGGCACACAACAACGCATTACTATTATCCTCTTCTTCGCTATAATCATCAGTGTCTTCCTCACTGTCCTCGTCTTTTTCTAATCGACTAAACCTTCCCGGAAGAACTCGTTTTGTTGATTTTGTTGATGACATCGACGCCTCATTTGATGACAAATTGTGGCTCATTTTGTCGCTAACCTCTGCTTTCTTTACTTTTTCGCGTTCGAAGATATTATCATTGGATGTCAAAACAATAAGATTTGAATACTTGCTTCCATTTGTAGCGTTTTTATCGGCGAAATGTTTGCCGGGTTTGGGTTTGAGGTGCGTTTTGGCGCGCATTGACTTGAGAGCTGCCGCTCGTAACGCATCCAACTCAACATCGTCTTCGCTCACACCAGACATTTCTACAGTTAACACCACACTTACAGTTAGTATAAACGTTAGTATTAACACACTATGCTTTTAAATCAATCACTTACCGATAGATGTTTTGTTAGATGAATGTAATATTAAAAACAATAATACAGTTGTTTTTGTAATCCACTAAAATGGCTGTTTAATCAAAACGCTTTAACACTAATTTACAATAATATTACAAACAAATTAGTAACGTATTAATGACATCATTACTGCTCGCCAAACACATCACTGACATCTACACCGTTAACTAAGTAATATATATATCGTGTGTTTTTTTATAATTATCAGGTTTTTAAAAATTAATTCTTGCTTTAACACCACTTCCTCAAATTTTTAGAAATTTTTAATTAAATTACTGGTTTAATTTCTTTAAGATTTGAACACAAATACAATTTGCTAATAACAATAAAATGATGCGTTAATGGAGTGACGATAAATAACACCCAATATTTAGCAATACATATGTAATGTTTATAAGTGTGCCAAATATGCGATTCTTCATAATAACAATAGTAACGGATTTTTAAAGTGAGCTAAATGTGTGAACACGTGGAACTGATTTCGTTTGTTAAATAATATTAAATATTGATTTGTTAGTAATATTAGCACACAATAATGACAAGCAGTACAGAACAGTCAGTAGTGAACAACAGTTTGTGTCAATTGTTCAATGAATTGCATCGTTTCGAGCAAAACAACGATTTTGACAAAGCACTCAAAACTGCCAATAAAAGTAAATATATCTCTACATAATTGAAATATTTATGTAAAAATTTATGAAATATGTGTTTACAAAACGTAAATACATTAATAATCTATTCTAAGTTAATGCTAATTTGTTCGCAAAACACAAATAGAAATCGTCTGCTAAATAATAATAGTTAACACACTTTTCTTAACATACATTCATAAAAACTCATTTCATTAATATTTTTATGAACTATTATCAACTTTTTTTTATCAGTTAAAGTAAATACAATTTTGTTCAAAATTATATTTAGAATTTCTTGATTTATTAAAGTAAAACCAAACAAAATTAAATGAATATTTATTGTATATTTTAATTCTGAACGTTTAATGTATAATAATTAGTTTTGAATGAAGACAAATCAAACTCAAAAGCATTGCACTGTAAAATCGTAAGTCTCATACAATTATCTCGATTCGAAGAGGCTATCAATCAAATCAATAAATGTGATCAAAATTTAGGGTAAACTTTGATGCCTTAAAAGTGATAATATTTGTTATGCTAATAAAATAATTTACATAAAAATGATAGATCATTGCTATTATTTGAAAAGGCATATTGTCATTATCGACTCAATAACGTAATCGATGCATTAAAAATATTGGATAACTTAAAGGACGCGGATTCCGATTTTCGTGTTAAAGAACTTCGTGCGCAATCCGTAAGTCATTCTCTATCATGTGTTGTGTTTAATGATAATTTTCTTTTATGTTTTTTAATTAAAGTTATACAGATTAGAAAAGTTTCCCGAATGCTATGAACAGTATTTAGAGCTTATAAAAAACTCTGACGATGACTACGAAGACGAACGCGAGACAAACTTAGCGGCAGTTTTGGCCAGTCTTAGCATTGAAAACAGTGATTCAATTCCTAGTAAACGGGATTTGGGCGAACAAACTTACGAGCTTTGTTACAATAAGGCTGGTATTCTTTTGGGACAATCAAAGTATGAACAGGCGCTTAATAAGTTGAATACAGCTGAAGGTCAGTTTTATTCCAGTTGTTATACACGAACCGTATTTATATTTAATTATTTGAATAATTAGATTTATGCCGAAAAACATTAGAACAAGAGGAAGCAACAGAAGAAGAAATCGAGTCAGAATTAGGAATTATTAGGGCACAAATTGGTTACTGCTATCAAAATCAAAAGAAGGAGGAAACTGCGCTAAGAATGTATAATCAAATCTTAAAGCAAAAGTAATAATTTTTATTAATACATTTAATTGGTTGAGCAGTTTTTTTTGCACTCATTTGAATATTAATTTATTTTTTATAGACCTACTGATGCGGCATTATTAGCAGTAACAAGTAATAATATTGTAACGATTAATAAAGATCAAAACGTATTTGATTCAAAAAAGAAAATAAAAACAGCGTTAGCGGACAGCGCTGATTCCAAACTTAGCAGATATCAGCGTAGAACTATATTATTCAATAGTTGTTTATTGCAATTGCATACAAATCAAAGCGAATTATGTAGAAAACAAGTGGAGGAACTCAGAAAAAAATTTCCGGAAGCGGTTAAAGAAGCAATTTTACTTGAAGTGGCGTTATTATGTAAAGAAAAGAAAATTACTGAAGCGATTGATTACCTTAAAGATGTTTTAAATAAAAGTACAGACGTTGCGATTGAAGTGGCGCTCGTACTCTCACAGATATTAATAAAGCAATCTGATATAAAACAAGCGTGTGATATACTTCAATCATTAGGAAATATTTCATACAAACCGGGCATCATTTCTACATTAGTGTCACTATATTTAAGTATCGACGATAAAGAGTCGGTAACAAATGTGTTAACAAAGGCTGTTCAATGGTATGAAAAAAATAAGGTAATGATACAAAAGGATATTAAAATTTTGAGGAACATTAGTTTAACATATTTTGATGTTATCATAGCCTGAAAGCCAAGAGCTGTTTGCTCTTTATCGGGAAAACGCACGATTTTTAATGGAAACTGGACGCGCTAAAGATGCCGTCAATTTATTGGAGCAATTAAGAAAAAATAATCCCAAAAATCCGAAAATAGTTGCACTGTTAATAAGCGCTTACTCTCAATTCAATCCACAAAAAGCACACGAGTACTATTTTATTTTATTTCATTTCAACATAATTATAATAATAATATTTTTAGGATAAGTAACGCGTTGCCATCGATTGAACAAGCCTTGTCATCAGTAGATGTCGATGCACTAGAAACCAGTAATTGGTCATTAGGAGTTAAATATGTAAAAAAATCAACTAAAATCGATTCTTCTCCTGCCGGTGGGAAGTTAGTTAAAGATAAAAAACATAAAAAGAAAAAGAAGAAGAAATTACCAAAAAGTTACGATGCGAGCGTTGATCCCGATCCTGAACGATGGCTTCCAAGATACGAACGTTCAACTTTCAAAAAGAAAAAAGACAAACGCAATGCGCAGAGCGTTAGCAAAGGAACTCAGGGAGCGATTAGTGAAGCGTGAGTCTCAATAAATAAATATATTACTAAGTAATTAACTATTTTTATTTTAATATACCGTACTTAAAGTGAAATCAAACCAGTGACAAAAACTGTAGCAGCAAATACTACAGTGAATTCCCCTCAGACCCAGAAAGAAGGTCCGCGACAGCAGAGACCAACTCAAAAGAAGAAAAAGAAAACGGGACGAAAGTGATTTTCAACAAATAATTTTTATATATAATAATTTTTTTACATTTCTTTATGGTGACTTCATTTAAAATAAATATTACATATTTGATGAAAATTACACGATTTAAGCAACTCGTTGTAGACTAGAAATATCGCAACATATAAAAAAATATTTTTGATTATCAATTATGAGTTTTCAAATCTCTTAGCGAGTGAAGCAACTGATTTATGGTTCGTAGCACTCATTTTATCCGAGTTTTTAAAAACATTTTGATTAGTATTTGATGGAGTGGTTTGCGTCACTTGATTCGAAAGCGGAACAAAAGTCTTTGAATTATCGCTGCTAACATTTAGTTCTTTCGATGTTACATTCGAAAAGCTCGATTTAGGTCGAGGAGGTCGTGGTGGTGGTTGTGTTGGTCGAGTTCTACCTGTACTTCTCGATGACGATCGCATACTTGTTGAGCGCGATAATGGTTGCTGTTGTGGTGGTAGAGATGCTAATGCTTGCGATGTTGGCTGTGGTTGTGGTGGTGGAGGGGCTGGTCTTATCGGTTTTAAACGAACACTATTTCTGTCACAAGAATTTTCTATTTTAATTGGTGCCGTTATATCAAAATTTCTTAAATTAGGTCGACTTAAACTTTTAAATGAATTTCGAGTAATAGTAGACGAAGCAGATATATTGTTTTCCTGATTTTCTAATGGTATCGGACTCGATATCTCTAATGATTCGGTATTAAAATTGATTGGAAGTCGAGGAGGTTTTCGATGTGATATTTGTTTAGCGCGAGTTTTTATGGCAGATTTTCGCGCCTGCATGAGCCACCATGTCTTAATTTTGTCGTGATAATTATAAATGATAAATGCCGTTATACCAGTCAATGGTAGAATACATAAGAAAATTATATACATCGCTATTGTAAAGAAATAACCGCCGGGAAGAGACGGCTCACAATAGGGTTCGTTATAACCGGCAAAGCAATGACAAACTGCCCGATTATCGCACAATCCGTTGTTATTGCAATTTTGTGAGCACCCGTTCTTCTTAACGTAAGAGTTAACAGGAACACACTTTTGATCGACACACATGTCGTTCGTTCCACATTTTGCTCCATTCGGCACTAATCCTGGATCTGTTTCGTCTAAACCGAGATCAATCATAGCAGATCTACATGTGAACACTTTTCCTTTTATGTTAATAAATGATCGCGAAAGTATAGCTGCACTTTCAGTTCCGTATTCCAAGCGTTCATTTTGATAAAAGCAGTGCAAACGACCACATATAACATCAGAAATGAAACAACTTTTATATGTCTGATTATTTCTAAAATATCCACAATTTCCGTTTGCATTTCCTTTTGTGTTTTGTTGATAACACTTATAATCAGAAACTTTGCCAGATTTTCCCCAAAGTAACTCGCATTGAGATTCGTGTGAATTACATGACCCATCAAAACAATAAGCAAAACCATCGTTACACGAAGTACCGTCTTGTACAGTCACATCTTCGGGACAAAATTCATTGCCGTCGCAATGTTCGGGCAAATCACACTCCCCTCTCGATGAGCGACAAACTTTTCGGGTTTCTTTTGAAATAACTTTACATTCTGTGAGATCACAACACGCTCCCGTTGCACAGCTCGCCCCTATAATCATCATCATTACATTACTTACTGTACACCTATGCAATTAATCAATCAAAGTTATACCTGGCATTAATTTACAAGTGGTGGCATTACAGCACTTATTATCACAAACGTGCTTAAGGCCACAATCGCATTGCTCTCCATCCTCTAAAAACCCATTTCCACATACCGGTCCCATTAATTGTTTTGGCTTATTTTTCAAACAATGATCCATTCCATGTTTGAACGAATGCTCTAAATATTCGTGAGAACAGGAAGACCAGTACTTGGGACTGACGGCACTCGAAGATGGAGCCATAATGCACTTGTCTTGTGCACATTTGCATTTATCAGAGTCGTGTTCCATTCCAAAGTTGTGTCCGAGTTCGTGCGCCACAGTAGTGGCAACCAAACCAAGTACGTGACTGTGATCGGTATTAACACCACCCGAATATTCGAACGTACAAATCGAACCTTTAAGAGCTTTACCGACAACTCCGCCATCGAATGACGAGCCAGTGATGAGTTGCGCGTTATCGTTAGGATGCTCTGTCATCAGTCGTTCGCGTCGATAATGCAAAAAATTAGTTAAAGTCTGATCGCCATCACTGGAAAGTGTTATTTCATTTTTCTCTGTCCATACAACAACTCCGACTAATGTTACGTAAATATTTAACTGATTATAGAGAGCATTAACAATATTAGCAATCCTTTTGCTTCTTTCAAAAACGACGTTTCTATCCTTTTTATTTTCTTCGTATATTTTAAAGTCATTTACTATAACTAATTCAACATAACGAGAGAAACTATTACTAGAATAAGGATCGAAAATAGATCTTTTAACTCTATTATAATTTAATTGTTCATTGAGTTTAGTTTCATTTTTGAAGCCACATTTAAAAGTAGATTTTAAATCTCTATCTCTAAATATTGTAACAGATTTATCATTTTGTTTGGGATGAATGTAATACATGTCGATTCCATCAGTAAAAACGCCACTAATAGAATCATTGCACGTGGAAATAGCAGCCCAACTCGATTCGATTTCATTAAGTAAATGGCCCTTAAAATAGCAGTCGTGCTGATTCTAAAAGTGATTCAACGAAATTAATTTTTTAAATTATTAAACAAATATTTTATATTACTTTTAAATGAGGAAAATTTGTAACATAACTTCCGTTGTAATGATGTTTTTCAAAATAATTAGATGGGATAAGTTGAGTATTTTTTTGTAAAACAATTGCAAATGACTTGTCAAATGCATTCAATTTGATAATTAAACTACTTTTGTCCAAATTTTTATTCTATCCAATAAAGTCGATTAAGAAGTATTATTAAGTATGTTATTTATTTATACTCGATATAAGTATTTGTACCTCTAATGAGTTTAGAAAAAATGTATTCTTAAATTCTAACAAAGGTATAACATCTTCGTGTCGCGAAAACTCTTCAAACGGATCTAAAAAGTTAAATAAATTAAGTTAACATAACATTTTTAATTAGAAACAAAATAAAATCGACTAATCATTAAAGTACGAAAATTTTTATTTTTAGTCAAAATATTTTATATTATGGTATATTGACTAAAAAAATAAAAATTATTGATTAAATTTTTTTTTATTTTTTCACCCTTATTTGAGAAACAATTGATAATTGCAAAAAATATTCAGGGGTGCTATATTTAATTGATAAGTTTTTGTGTCAGTCAAAAACTAGACGGTTTCAAAAGACAATTTTCTAAAAAAAAGCTAAATATATTTTAAAAACATTTTATATATTTTTTATTCTTCAAATATTTATTTACATTGATTTTTAAAATCTGCAAAATTATTTATTTTATTGTGATGTAATCATATAAATTCTTAGAGCATTATTATGAACCGCTAAAATTATTTTTTACATTTAAATTATGTAAATTTACAAAATGTGACTGATTTATTATAATTTATATTATATTTTAACTTTTAAACATAAGTTATTTTAATAGTTTTAAATTTCTTTCTATCATTTAGTTTATTAAACTATTAGCTAATTCATCTCCACAACAAAAATTCAAGTTATTCTGTGATATGGTTAAAAATTAGTGGGTGTATATGTTATCAATAGGTGTCGTGAATTTTCTCCTGCAATGTCACAAAAGAAATTTAAGTTCAATTTACGTGGGAGATAATCGAATTTTTGATGGTAGGTCTACATTGTTTGATAGCAGAAGAGATGTTGCTATGGTCTGTCTAATTAAGAATAATAACACTTTTAAACTAGATGTCGGGATTCTGTGAATTGCTCAACTTTTAAATAAAACCAATTAAAATAAAGAAATACTTATAATAATTATAATTTAATTCCTAAAAACCCTGTTAATACATAAATACTAAAGTACCTTAATTTTAACATGTACTTTAAAATACTTTTGGATGCCAATAAAATTTAATAGATTAATATATTCCTAATATATTAAACTATTAATTTTACATCAAAAGACTGAAATATAAAATTGAAAAAATAAATGAATTAACAAGTGTTTGAACAAATGTTTAATTCAAATCGTTAATTATCTCACATTCAAAAACAATATCGTAATAGTAATAAACAAAGAATAGAAAAACCCTGAAAAGTAATATTGAGTGGCAATATTAATTTAAATATTATAGAAAGCATTCAAAATCTTGTGTATAGAAGAATTAAAAGAAAAACTATATGAGAATACTTAGAATTAATTACGCAATTAAAAATTGGCGGATTACCATAATTGACAACCAAGATTCTCAAAATGCTAACATAATACTCAAAAAATTTAATTAACATTCAACACAGGTCTAAAGACTAGCTTAGGTATAAGTTAAGACGCATGCTTTAAATTTTTAGCGTCAAAATAGTCACAGACGGATATCCCAAACCCTTGAACTCACAAGTTGTTAAAGTGGAGATAACTGTTAGGTGCGAACCGAAACCGACGGATGCAACCTTTAAAACTACTAAAAATCATTTAATTGTAATCGTTGACACGACTCATTAAATATAAAACACATAAATAACGCTCAAGCAATAGTTTAAAGACTGAACTTCAACTCAGCAATTCACGAAAAACGGCACCCGTTGTTGTTTAGCCAGCAAACTGAATACATCACAGATATTAACTCTCACTCACATATTCAATTATTGTATCTTATTTAGCAATTTATAATAATCTATTTAAATAAAGCAAAAGGTGTTATTTAATAAATCATTGTTTTATTGATTTGATTGTGTTCACAGCAACTGATTGATGAGACAGCGGTCATTTCGAATAGAGCTCGAATCGTAACTAGCGTTCTGTGTTGACACGTGTACACGATTCGCACGTATCATAATTTTCCAAAAAAGAGGGTTGGGTTATGCTCATATTTACACTAATCCAAACCTCTAGGGTTTAAGCGAAAATATTTCTCCATTTAGCCCAAAATTTACAGGTTCTCAAAAACTCATCAATTTAAACCACAATTTTTCAATATCTTGAATTTTCAAGTGGTCAAGTTTTCCAGACTTTCGAGGGGCCCAGACCTGGGCAGACACCTCTGTTCAACTATGGTTATTCTCACTAAATTGAACTTTTTCCTGCAAACTTGTGTAATAATTTCCTGTAATTATCAATAAAATAAATTTCTATCATTTTATTTTTAGTTGCGTTTAAATTAGAAATATACAAAAAAAACATTTAAAAATTTCTTTCTTAAACTGATTCCATTAATTTACTTCTTAATTTAAATAATATTGTAATACA
>JAQIVF010002041.1:0-12043 GCA_034698365.1 Steganacarus magnus | reverse complement strand
AATTAATAAAATAACATCCATATAACTAAAATATGAATACGAAGTCAGATATTATGACCGTTACGATCTTGTTTTTAATTAAAACTACAGTATCTCCAACTCCGGGTAAAATTATTAAAAATTTTAGAAATCTCAAAGAATTTACTATCCCTAATTCAACCATCACTAAAAAATTCTGTTGTGGCAAGTTTGCGATATTGTGATCGACTTGTAGTTACAGAGAGTTGTTGTAAGACTAAGAAAAAATTATGTAGTCTTGTATATTTTACTTTGAGATTATATTTAATTTTAATACTTAGACGGCTAAATCTAAAATTAATAAAGAAGCCTTATTTTTATAGACGTTTAGTAGCCCTATTATTTATTTATTAAATAAACACAAGTTTACAAATACAGAGAAATTTTTATTTCTCCTTACAGTAAGTTTCACAAACCTTTTTAGTAACCCTTAAGTGTCTTCAAATAATCTAGTGCAACAATCTTGTCATAAAAATATGGAAATCATATTATACAACACTCTAAAATTATATTAATTTAATTTTATCAGATATACGTTAGAAGATCCAGAATTTCTGACAATCCATAAGATAAACAAGACATTTTTCGAACTCGGCTATAAATTGGCTTTGATTAAATTTGTACCCATTCTTAGACTGCCGTTGGTATTATATTTAAGCAAATATAAGTGGACCGACAAAGAATATATTCACAGTTCAAAAATTATAATGGATAAATATGATACACATCTTAATAATTATGAAAATGGTGTAATTCGTGATTTTGCCGATGCATTAATTAATGCTAAACTTGAAGCAAAAGCTAAAGAGAAAGAAAGCGCTGGTTTTCTCACCGATTATGTAATAATTTTTATAGATATGCAAGATATGTATTAGAGCTGAATTTATGCTGTTATAGTAGCGCTTTGAGTTTGCAATATAAAAGTGTCCATCTTTTTCTTTTTATACAGATATGACTCAATTCTTGCCTTACAAACAATGCTTCACACTCTTGAGCATTGAAGTGCTGAAATTTTCATAATAGTTTTTAACTTTTAAACGATGTAATTTAGATAATAATTGTCTGATATAGAGTTTGTCACTGGCTTTGTGGGATCTATTTAATGCTGGAACTGATACTATTCTCTTCGCGTTTCAATGGACCATACTATTAATGGCTAACTATCCAGAATTTCAACGAAGATTGCGACTTGAAGTTGAAACCATGATTGGTAGTGATATGCCATCACAAGATGATAAAAATAAATGTCATTATGTGATGGCATTTATTACTGAAGTGCTTCGATTTAGAGCAGTGTCACCGTTGGGAGCCATTCATAAAACTATGGCTGACATAGAAATAGGTAGATATGAAGCTATATAAGTGAAATCAAAACTATTATAATATTTGTTTGCAGCAAATTATAAACTGTTAAAAAACACAAACGTTATCGTTCATCTATTTTCGATATGCAATGATTCGAATTACTGGTCAAATCCGGAAACATTTAATCCCGAAAGATTTTTAATTAACGGTAGTTATACTACAACGCGTCCGCAGGCTTACATACCATTCGGTATCGGACGCCGAATGTGTATCGGAGACAAACTTGCTTTTGCCGAACTATTTATAGTTTTGGTGCGATTTTTGCAAAATACGAAAGGTTATGAAATATCACTACCAAATGGCGAGCGCTCTGCAGACTTAGAGCCGGATCCTAATTCTGTAATGCTATTTTCTGTGCCCATTTGCGTACCAAAGCCATATGAGATCGTTATTAATAAACAAAAGTTTATGTAATCACACTTTGTTTTCAAGAGGAAAATATAAACTACAATTTATAATAGGGATTATAATTATAAAAATCCATATTATAAATATGTTTATGTACAACAAAAATAAATGTTCTTAAATAAATTATAATCTTAATATAAATTTATTATTTTTAAAATACGCAACTTCTAGTACAATCTTACAATTATTGTAATTATTAAAATTTTTGAATTTACTGTATTAGTATTGCATTTTTAAAATATATATAATAAGATAACGGATTTGCCAAAGTAAGCCAGAATACTACGGTTCCACAGCGGCTGCCACCACAGGTTCCGAATTTGAAGCTCCTTCTGCCGAGTCTACCACTCCTGCAGTATCAGTATTATCGACGGTGTCCTCTTCACCAAACCAACTTTGTGATTGGACGTAATTCACTGATGTTGCGATCAAAACAATTAACAAAAGCACTGCGATTTTCATCTTAATGAAAGAAAATTAACAATTATAAAAAATAATATAAATAAATAAGTAAATATATTGTACTATTCAGTACCTTTGAGTTTGTTTAAGTGATTTATTTGAAACTTTATTATATTTCCTTTGATGAAAGGGTTTTATTTTATATGTTTTTAACCGACAAAATTTGTCGTGAGATAAAAAAAATTTACAAATTATTCTTTGCATTTTTTATAATGATTACGTTTTGTTTTAATAACAGTCTATATTTTTGAAGGAAATATCTTCCTTCTAATTTTCTACAAAAATTTTTTTAAGCAGAATTTATTCAAATAATCCAAGGTTTGAACTGTCGCTAATGAGCACTATAGCCATCCTCACACAACCAAATAATTTCTTAGTAAAAAAATTATTTATAAAAATATTTTTGAAAACCTTTTTCAGATTTAACTGTTGATTGTTGAAAGTTTTAAACTAACCTTTATTAGCGTATTATATCTAAATATAATGAGATTATGAAAACAAACAGCGACCGGCAATACTGAGCTTCCATAATGATAGAATTTCAGCTCAATTTGACTTAATTAATAAATACAAAATATGAATTGCAAATTATTAATTAATTAGTGGACAGTTTAACTAAAGTCTAAGTGAAAATTGGATAATATTTCGTGATTGCAATCAATTACATATTCAGATCAAAATTATAAAAGCGTGCACTAATATTTTATTTGTATCACTGATTAACTTACACCGCATAACTAATTGAAAATTAAGCTCATGTTATTCAATATTTTATTGATTGAAAAATGAAATAAGTTATTCACATTATCTGACATTATTTTAAATGTCACTTTACTCTCAATTCACTTTACTTCACCAAAACAGCAATTGTTTTTATAGTTTAAAAAAATATCTGAGAATCAATAAATAAATAAAATTTAGCTTAAATAGAATTAACAGATTTTGCAGTTTAATTCATTAATGATTTAGGCTTAAAGCGCAGAGTCTGACATGCAGTATACAGAATTTAAAAAATAAATATAGCAAATGAATGACTGGATTATACTTAATGATTTATATTTTCATTTTAAATAATTATAAATTGATTCTTTAGATGTTTTCTAATTTACAAGAAATTCTTTGATGCAAAATTATTCACTTTTAAATAAAATACGACTTTATTTGCGTCAATTATAATTAATGCATAAGCAAAAAGTGTATTTAATTAATAAAGCATAAATAGCATTAATAATAAATGTGCTGCTATGGGTAACAGTTAACCTTTTGACGTCAACTAAATCAAAAATTAAAAGTTGCAACTCAAATAATATTAAAATGCCATTATAAGAAATTCTAATTTAAATCCATAGATTTGGATAATTTTTATATAGGAATTTTTCTCATGAAGAAAATTATTTTAAAAAATTAACAAATAACAGAACTTTTGACAATGCATTTTAATGAACAGCGTTACGAGTTAGAACTAACTCATGAAGAGTGCAATTATTCACATTGTGTTATATAAGAGAATTAGTGAAGCGATTAAAATGATTTAATTATTCCATGTTTTGCAAATAAATGCCAGTAAATTCCATAGTGACCAAATATTTTGCTCATCAAAATTTAATTTTTTATGATAGAAAACAAATGCTCACAAACACCAAACCTAAAAAACATTTTATGTGATGAGTTACTCTGTCGTAGAGAAGTCACGTTAAAGTAGAAAGTTATATTCAGACATAGTTTAATTAATTAAATTGCAGGCACGCAAACATTTAAAGATGCCTTTTAAATTGGCAATAGACAAAAGTGCTCTCACTTGTAATACACTTTCAGTTAATACTTTAACTAATAAAAGTAATTTAAACTATGATCCTGAAATTTATTCAACAACTTCTTCCGATGTAATCATTAATGATAAAAATCAATTATGGGATAAATTTTTGCGAAATTTCGGCTGTAAGGAATGCTCACACATTATTTTATTGATTTTTGATATAAAAATATTAAACTTAATTTATAGTTATATGGCTAACCAAACAAATATTGCCCAAAGATGCTGACAAAAGAAGTATCATAAAAACGACTCTTAGGGAGTTATTAATTTATTGCGGTTTTCTGGCAACTATTACTTACAGTACGAAAAACTTTAATAATAGCGTAAAATTGATTGAAAG
Source organism: Steganacarus magnus (assembly GCA_034698365.1). Classification (NCBI taxonomy): domain Eukaryota; kingdom Metazoa; phylum Arthropoda; class Arachnida; order Sarcoptiformes; family Steganacaridae; genus Steganacarus; species Steganacarus magnus. The sequence continues at coordinate 7,634 of JAQIVF010002041.1, read as the reverse complement.
TACTTTTTAGTAACATTTTCAATGATGTCACCGACGATGTATTATCAAACGAAAATTGTTAGCGAATTATTTTTGGACTCAGATAGCGGTGGCATTACTTTTCGTTCAGCGTCTCAAATGGATCACTTCTGGAAGGTACGAATTTTCATTTTATCGAATACAACATTTATTTTTTTACGCAAAAAATTATTATATAATTAATGAAAATTTTGAACTTAATTTACTTATAAAAAATGAACACAATTCGATAATATATTTATATTATGTGAATCATACAATACGTTTTTGATAGTATCCTAAGTTCAATCGTGTGATTGATTGTGTTTAATCTTAGTAACTGGTAATACGTTTTAGTGTTTCATGTTTGTTTATTCATCAGTTTCATATCTACTTCAAATGTAATTTATAAATTAGTACAAATAAAATTATTATTTTGCTACTGTTTAGGGAATAATAATAAAGTTTAAGATTATAGATAAAGTAATAATTGATTTTAGTGTAATAGCGTTTTTAGCGTTTAATTTTAAAAATGCTGAATTAGTAGAATCACTTTCAGTATTATTTGATGACGTGGATAATTCAGTATTACTTGTAATTGTTGATTCAGTATTGTTTGCTGTCGGAACAGTTGTATCTTGAAATTTTACGACCGGATACGAAATCAATGTATTAAATCCTCTGCTATTAATTCCACGTATTAGTCTAAGATATCCATTTTCTCCCCAATTTTTACCATAGCTATTTTTTAGTATCCAATAAGTTATATTTTCTTCTACACCCCATCCAACAACTGTTAAGATATGGTTTGTATTCCCATTATATACAGTTTGATTGCCCTTATCTGTTATTATTCCTTTCCTAAAACAAACATTTAAACCAAAGTGTTGTTTTATTGACCTTAATTTATATTAACTATAAATTATTCTCACTCATAAAATTGAAAATAGTCATCTCCAGCATTGATAACAGCTGCTACTGGACCATAATTATATATAGTAGACTTAATATCATCATCTTCCACTTGAATGGAAGAGTGGAAATCCGAAAGTTTTACTTTCCACAGGTTTGTCACTTTACGACAAACAGTTTTATTTCTCTTAATAATAATAATAGATTTAAATTATAAATTATTGTATAATGTATTTTTAAATTTCATACAATATTTGGTGATTTCAAAGTCTTGCGAAATTTGGAATTCATATTTACCAATATTATAGCTAAAACTAGTATATTTAATACAGTACAGTACATGCACCAATTGAATCAAATAATCAATTGTTAAAATAATAAATACTGTAATTGCCTATAACACTGCAAGCTCCAAACATTTTCAATATTACAAGAGATTTAATATGAGCTTGCGATCATTATAATGCTCTTTCAAATAATTAATAAAAGTTTTCAAGAAGGAAAATCTTTTTTAAATAACTTAATATACTGTACATAAAGATATATCCGGGAAGTACTTCTAGAAAATTCAAATCGAATTTATAATGGTTTGTTTCGATTGACGGACACTCAAGTTTACTATGTTGTATTAGAATTTCTCAGGACTTTTTGGTTAATTAATACACGATAAACATAAATACCATATATGGATATTCATTTTCTATGACAATACCATTTCTTATCGCATAAGAGTAAACATCAATAACAGTTCCACCTTCACAGCCATGACTATAATAAGTTTTTCCATTCGCACAATCAACTACTTGTTGCTCAGAAAATTCAACTAATTTTGGATATTTTAACTTGTTTTGAATAGCAAATGCACTTTCAATAGTAGCGATTCCCGCAAAAGCCCAGCACGACCCACACCTTCCCTGGTCTTTCACATCAGTTACAACTTTACTATCTCGCCAATCAAATTTTTGCGGCAAATTTTGTGTTTCATTTACGTCTTTTATTTTATGACTACTTTTAGAAATAAAATTTGTAGATTGAATTGTTGACCAATTACTGTATATTGCGTGTCGTTCTTCTATTGACTTAAAACAATTTATAATTAAGATTAATAAATAACTTGAAAATTAATAATATATATAATAAAGGATTAACAAATTACCATATCTGCCCATTTATTTATGGCTAATTTATGTTTCACTTCTCCTTTATTTAATTGTTGTTTATTATTTTCAATTAAAATTAAAGTTTTCATAAAATAGAATTTTCTCATTTCTTCTTCATTGTTATCTGCATAACTCTTGTTGTACTTTATCTACGATTTCAGTTAAAATTATTAAGGATAAAATTCGATATAAGATATTTACCTTAAAATTGTTAAATAAAATGTTGAATTGACCCAAACCTATAGATTCAGCAAAATCCGACACATTGTTAAAATTTTTGGTAGTTATTTCTTTATTCAGAAATTCTTCATAACTATTATAGTTCGATATTAGAGTACACATGCATATGAAAAATAATTGTGTACTTAAAATTATTTGGTAATTTAACATTATAAAAACTATACAAAATTATATTAATTTTAGATATTTAAAGAGTAATAACTTTTAAAATTTCATTTTTTTAATCTATAAAAACATATTGCTTTTTGTGTGGTAATACAAATATACCACACGGTAAAGACATTATGATAAGAAATCATAGTTTTGTGTGACTTTAAATAAGTTTCAAAATAATGTGTAACTTTCAAAAACTTTGTTGTGGATACTTCACACTTATGTGGTCCAACATTTGACAATAATGATAATTTTTTCAATTTCTAAAGTTATTTGTTAGATTATTTCAATTTTTATGTTGAATATGCAACTGAAAGTATAAAATTTGAATTTTATAGTAATTAAAACAACAAAATTTGTGACTTACGAAAGTTATTATTTTGTTAATGTAAGAAAAATTAATATTAAAAATGTTATAATTGATGAGAAAAATTCAATAATGTGTAGCTGATAAAAATAGAAAGATAAAAAATTTAGTTTGAGTAAGTAGTAGTAGTAAAGCGTTCATATGGTTATCGATGTTATTTAATTATGTCACATGCAAAACTAAATGAAGGAAAATTTTACTCCTAGTTTTATTGTATCAGAGTTATTATTGCAACTCTAGTTAATTATTCACCTCCAATTCAAGTGAAATTAAAATTGTTGATTTAGTTCAATCTCTTACTCAAATATGAGATAACTCGTAAGAACTTAACTTAAATTCCTAACTAATATAACTAATTAAGTATACTGTATTACTAACTTCATTTATTAAGTCAAATCTCTTGCAGTATCATTTCACTCGATCGTATATTTGATAATAATTTATTAAAAATTAAAGTTTTCAGAGAAAGCTCTGATCGATGGATTATATTGGGATCATTGGTATAACAACGCGAAAACTCAATTCGCAAATTCAATACTGTACGAAAATTATTTGCTGGGTTCACCGAAATTGCGTCAAGTCAGAGTCAGAAACAATTCATGCGAAATGCACGAAGATTTTAAATTCAAAAACTTTTGGTGCTATAATTCATACGCTGATAACTATGAAGATAGAACTGTATGTCACTTTATTTGCATATTTTCATAGTTTTATAATTTTTAATTTATTAATTATATTTTATAATACAGTATTATTTTTTTAATTTTAATTATATTTTAAATAATCTGTTCACAAATTTATAAATGTAGTAAAATAATAAATCTTAGGGCGAATTTTTGACTAAAGAAGATCCTTCCGTTAAAAATGATACAGCATTTCAATGGAGAGAAATTAAATCATTCGCAAAAAATGATGTGTGGGGTATGATATTTAAGTATTTAATTAAATATTATTATAAAGAATTAAAAAATAAACTTATGCTGCAAATCAATCGTTACTGGCAGTGCGATTTGCAAGCGTTCACACAATCATATATCGCTCTTTCCAATGGGGTTTGGCACTGATTAATACATTCAGATAAACATTTTACTTTCAAACCGTTTACCATTTCATTAGCAATTAACACCATAAATATTAATGCCGTAAGCATAACGTAAACATTCGGCTTCATTCTAAATATTTATAAATTTTAAATTTTCAAATTTTGGCAAATTTTAATTTAGTAATAAATACCTCAATTTTTGATGATTTGCTGAAATTTATTAACTATTTTTTATAAGCTCATATAGTGTTAAACCTGTTTATAAAAACTGAACTAATTTATAAAATAAAATTACTTATTCTATAATTACATTCAATAAAACAAATGGAAACTCACTTTATAGTTTAATTTATGTTATATTAAAATACCTCAAAACATTGTAATAAAATGAAAGCGTCAAATCCTTTAGTTGGTGTTCGTCAAAACCAAACTCAACTAAAAACTATATCACAGGTTACCTTTGAAATTAGAAAATCAATTTTAAAAATTTGAACATCAAACATCCTTAGCATTAATCTTATATGTATAGTAATTAAAATATTCTTTAGTTATTTCCCAGGTGCCATAAATTTTGCTTTTGTAAATTTTTATATTTTTACTAGTAAGATAAGCAGAGTAAATTAATTTTGACCTTGTAATATTGAATATGTAGTATTACAAAGAGTTAAAGAATGTTTTTAAGATACCAGCAATCTCTCACTCCTACTCAAAAAATTAAATTAAAAATATTTTTTGATGTATATCAAAAATTTAATACTATTTCAAGTATTGTAAAGCAGTTCCGCTAGAAATGTAAATGTGGAATAAATGATTGTGCAAGAAATTCTTTTTTATCTGACTTCGATAGAAAATTGTCAGATATATGGATTTGACTTTGTCCGTCCGTCCGTGTAGACACTCTGATAGGAGGCTTTTTTAGTGAAAAAATGGCAAAATAGGAGGTTTTTAAGTGAAAAAATAGGGCTATTCTATAGTATAAGTCCTTATTAGATTACTTTTGAAAGCGGAATAATGCCACTTTTGTAAGTAAAACGGAATAATGCCTCTTCAGATTTGGTGAATTTGAAATCAAGCAAAACGAGGTTGGTGATTTCGATAACAATATAAATGCCTCATTAAGTTCATTGTTGCAATAGTACTTCAGTAGATGCTGTCAATTTATTCGCTCATAACCAATTCAGACTTCAAACAGAACACATCAATTTATTTATCTGACTTCGATAGAAAATTGTCAGATAAATGGATTTGAGATTGTCTGTCTGTCTGTCTGTAGACACTCTGATAGGAGGCTTTTTTAGTGAAAAAATGTCAAAATAGGAGGCTTTTTTAGTGAAAATATTTTAAGATAAAACGGAATAATGCCACTTTTGGAAAATAAAAATAATTTCACTTTTATAAAACGGAATTATACCACTATCTGGTATTTTTGATATATTTAAGATAAAAAATTAAAATGAGTAATAGAGGAGCGCGCGAACGTAGTGAGCATTGTGACCAAAACATCATAATTAATAAAATAACATCCATATATCTACAAATTTTAATACGAAATCAAATATTATGACCGTATCGATCTTGTTTTATCCTAAGATTCATATTTATAAGTCTTAGTAATAATTTAAACTTATTATGAATCTATAATTTTATTAAATATTAAATTAAACTAAATATTTAATCTAAAACTGAACATACAAAAACTATAGTTTAGTAAAATCAAAATAATAACTTGGTTAGAAAGATCAACTTCTTAAAAATAGAAATAATTTGGTTATAAATCATATTTTAGGTCTAATTGGCACTTATTCAGGAGATGGTGGTTATATAGTAGAACTTACATTAAACAAAACTGTGGCGATTGAGAGAATAAAAAAACTTAAAAAACACCTGTGGATAGATTCGGCAACGCGAGCCATATTCATCGACTTCACCACTTATAATCCAAATATTAATTTATTTGTGGTCACAAAATTGATAATTGAATTTCCAGCAACTGGTGGTGCACTCACGTCATGGCAATTTCGAACCCTGTATCTGCCAGAAAGTTCCAGCGATACACCTATTCTACTTTACCTGTGTTTCACAGTATTCTTACTATTCATTATATATTATATTATGGAAGAGTTGATTGAAATGAAAACACTAGGAGTTCGCGCCTATTTCAGTTTGTCGGGCTGGAACTTTGTCGACATCATCATCATCATTGTGTCCATACTATTGATATTTTTTATTATTTATCGCGGATATGTTATCAATAAGATATTTGACGAAGCGAAACAAAATGATATTAAAGATGAGCACAATAATAATAATAATAATAATTCATTGACACAAAAAACCGGTGCATCGATGGGATACCAAATTGAAACGTATCAATTCGATACTTTAGGCTTTTGGTCGTCGCAATTCAGTAATATGTTGGCTGTTTTGTCATTCGTGTCGTGGGTCAAGATATTCAAATATATCAGCTTCAATAAAACCATGTCTCAATTAAGCTCTACTCTAAGCCGAGTAATGTTTTCATAAATAAATAAACTTTTAAAAAACTAAACCATTTTATCTGTATTTATTTTCAGTGCGCTAAAGATATCGCAGGTTTCGGTGTAATGTTCTTCATTGTATTTTTTGCTTTCGCGCAATTGGGATATTTGCTGTTTGGTACACAAGTGAAAGATTATAATTCTTTCGGAAATGCTGTGTAATGTTATTAACTAATATATTTAACTATATATATATATATATATATATACACGATAATATCTTATCTCAAAAATAATTTTTCAGTTTCACTCTTTTACGTTTAATTCTTGGAGATTTTGACTTCAAAGCATTGGAAGCAGCAAACAGAGTTCTCGGTCCTATATTTTTTCTATGTTATATCTTCTTCGTATTCTTCGTATTAATGGTATTATTTTTGCGTATATCAAAATGATTGTTATTAAATTTATTTTTGATTTTTATTTTTTTTTTGAATAAAAGAATATGTTCTTAGCGATTATTAACGACACGTATGCAGAAGTGAAAGCTGAGATCACTGATGACAATGACTTCGCTGTTATGGAATATTTTAAGAATATTTCGAATCAAATTTTAACAAAACTTGGCCGACAAAAAGAGCAAATAGAAGGCATTCAGCAAGTTATTAAAGTATGATATTTTTATAAATATATAAAGTATTATCATTTTATTAAATGAATGAATGCGACAACAGATTTCAGGTCTCGATGGCAGCAGAAAGATGAGCTTTTCAGCGGTAAGACACGAATTAAAGAAGCGCGATCTGAGCGATAAGGAAATAGAAATGCTATTCGCTAAATATGATTTGGATCAAAATCGAATATTAGATGAGAATGAATTGCGGACTATGTTGGATGACTTGGAAGGCAAAAAACTGCAAATCGAAAAAGAAATGGCTGACAATCAAAACAAAAGGCCAGACAGCGCTAAGAGTATTTACCATCACAACTCAGGCGTTGATTTAAGCAAATTGACGCGAAGAGTTGATAAAATAGAGTATATGTTAAGTTCAATATCTTCTAAAATTGATTCGGTGTTAGAGGGAAAAATTGTTACAGATAAACCTGAAGATAATGAAAAGGTTGATAAGCAAATATAAATGGTTATAAAGTTAAAAACGTTAATGCATTTTTACGATAACAGCATAATGTTATCTTTATCTCATTTTGAGGTTATTATCAGAGATCGGATTATTAGGGTCAACCCTAATTTACCCTAATTTGCCCTAATTTAGGTCTGGAGCCCTAAT
>JAQIVF010002040.1:0-12047 GCA_034698365.1 Steganacarus magnus | reverse complement strand
TTATAACCAGGAATGGGATTTTTATGGCATGTCTGAGGGTGAATTATGGCATGGCATTATGGCGTCTCAAAAACTCTACAGATTTAAGCGACAATTTTTCTAAAATTGTACAAAAACTTTTTGTAAACAAACTAAGTCTTGAAAACTCACCGGATTTAAGCGACAATTTTTCCACTTTTTGGAAGCAAATTATGGCATATTATGGCATGCCATAATAATCCCATTCCTGTTTATAACCGACTTGTGAACAATGATTATTTATGTAAATATTTGTTTATTTTTACATCAATAGGTCCTTTTTAATAATTTTCTAAACACATATTTTTTTACACTTATTAGGTTTATCTATAAATAAGTTTTAAAAGATGGAAAAGATAAATACATAAGTTTTTTTTCATTTTCTATACAAATTTACTGAAAATTTTATATATATTTTTATGGTTCTAATTGATGCAGGTTTCGATCTTGAAAATTGTTGAAACAGAAAACGTTCCTTATTTGACATTACTGTCGGTATAAACCGGTGGTTCAACCGAACCTAACGACTGACTGATTTACTTTCATTGTAATTTTCCATTATTCTGTGTGCAATTATTGCCAAATCATTTTCATAAATCTTTTGTGATTTGTTTTGTTATTTATCATCTCATGTGTTGTCAAAGAAGTGAATCAAAACATTCGTGTTTGCGTCGCATTTTTCAACATTATTAATTAACAATGAACACAGTGTGAATTGAATAAAATAATCGTATAAAATTAATTTGGTTTGTTAAGGCACGAAACTTTTTGAAACGGAATCACTTTCATTAATTTTTTAAACAAATAAAAGAATTTTCACCATTTCTCTATGTTAATGTGAACGCACATAGTTTTAGGTATACTTAAGAATGTAATTTAGAGTTAAAACTGGTAACTTTGCCTGCTATTTGATTTAGAAGTGAAGTATAATGATTGGAAAGCAATAGAAATTTTAGAGTTTCAATCTAATCTTAAAAAACAAAATCATCGTACCGTACGTTCATTATTGTTTTGTGCATTAAAATTGATTTCGAAACAATATTTTATAAAAATACGAAATTATAAAAAAGATTTCGTATTTTTATATATTGCCATTTAACACGCAATGATACATTTCACATTTTTTTTGGTTCCACATATTGATAATTATTAAAAGTAAAATTGAATATTTTCTTCTATTTGCAGGTATTTTTAGACAGTAGAAGAAAAGTGCGTTAACTTTATAATTATTTATTATTCAGTATCATATTGTAAAGCATGGAAAGTGTGAACACTATTTTCGACTCAAGCAGTTTATTGCCCGAAAATTATCAGATTAAATCTGCAGGAAACCATTTCTATGAGATTGGTTTATCGCTATATTATTACAAATCGAAGAAAAGGCTAAAAATATTTGACCCCAGATTAGTATTTCTGACATCAGTTCAATGTTTAATCCGCGCGTTAATATCGTTGTCACTGAGAGAAGACAATGATTTTTTAGCGCTAGCTATCGGTGACTTTTCTTATTTCCTTAACGTGAGATTACACCTCAACTTAATGATCGCGCAATTCTGCGTAATTTCGATCGCATCGCAAATAATCGATTATTTTAATTTCAAACACAACATCGCACCAACTTATATGAGACCGTTTCGAATGATATCTGGTTCGGTCACTCCTGACAGTATTGGATTGATGGACACACATGACACGCACCAATTACTTAAATACGCTAAGCGTTGGATTTTATTAATGGATTTTAATTCAAAATATGTGTTTCCAGTGGTTTTCTTTTCGATGTCATTCTTTCCGTTAGCGCTTCACTGTTCGACATCATCACAATTGTTCGTATTCGCTGTGCCGTGGAGTCTGTTCTATATGTTGGCAGCGATTTTCGTTGGAAATATTGTTTTCTGGCAATTAATATATTTTTACATAATCTGTTATTATATCAAAACAAAGCTTAAAAAATTCAATATTAAATTAAACGATTACAAACTGATTAAACAACGCAACATTATTTCGGTATTAAAGCGTTTAAATCACTTGCACTCAGAAGTGAAAGAATTTAATCTAACATATTGGTGTAAATATATATTCATATTCTACACAATGATGTCAGTAATTCACACTTTATATCTATTCACACTGATATTTGGAAAATTAGGTCTAGTGATAAGAGTTGCGTTGAGCTATGATTTGACTTTCATAACATTCTTCTTCATATCATTCTTCAATACCGCGTCTTCGGTCACATACGAGGCTAACAAAACTTACAAACAGTTAATACGTTTGCAAATTCGCTTAACGAGTGTTAAGTTTAGCGTACATTCGCGTTTGAAGGTTAGTTTTAATTTCATGTAATAATATGTTTGTGATCTTAAGATTCATTCATTCATTCATTCATTCATTCATAACATTAATATAGGTGTTATCATTTGTGGAAAAAGTTAGCAAAAGAAGAGTTGGATTTTATTTTTGGAAGTTTTTTATAATTAATTACTTCACTTATTATGAAGTAAGTTAATCATAATAAATTAAATTTAATGCATTTTTTTAGTTTACCATATTTTTACCTTAGTTCTGAATTAATCTTTAAAATTATGAAATTTCTTAGCGATGTATATATTATTTCAATATTTTTATTGATGACTGACTGTTATTATTTAATTTTTTTAGTTGATCGCATTTATGGCCGCTTTTTGTTTGAAATTATTTGGTTTACAATTGTTTTAAATAGTTATGTGATGAGCGTTATGAGTGATGTGATGTTCAAAATGTGTTTAGAATGAATTGAATGAGTTTTATTTCATCTCAAAAAAGCTCACTTTTAATAAAGCGACTAATAATATAAAACAAGTGACATACAACCATATTCTGAGCATAGAATGTGTTTCGTCACTTGAAATATTCATAATCAATTTTCAAGTTATTTTAATTTTTCAATATTTTAAATTTGAAACTCATGTCAGAGTAGTGTATGTGTCACTACTCATTACTGTTATCCAATGATTAATCAATGTTAACTAAAAATTAAACCATTATTGTTTTCTGATTGTTTCCTAAACTTATAAAATATTCAAACAAAAATATAGGAGTTATCTAATAATTTTTCACAAAATTGTGTGCCACAAAACTCATCGGAATTTAACGATAATTTTGTTGTTTTCTTGAAAATTGTATATAAAATAGCAAATATAGCATTTAAGCATATAAAATTAAAAATAGAGCAAAAATAGCAATTTATAAACGTGAATAAAACGGCTCCTAATCATCTATTTCGCGCCAATTTTACAATTATATGTTTTTTATTGACGAAATAAAAAAGTAACAAATGCTATCATTTTGGAGCTCTATTAATCAGGATTAAGTGATCGGTCTTTGCAAAAAAATTGTCCTTTAAAATCATAATATAAAATTCTTCAAACATTTAACTTTATTTCTTAAAATGCGAACTTCAACTAAAAGTTCAAGTCTTAAAACGTAGTTTGTTATATCTATTTATCTAAAGTGCTGTCAAAATGAGTTATTGCCTTAAATGACAAATAACTGTTTTCCAACCGATTGTATTGTTTTTAGTTTAAATAACTGAATAAATAAATTCAATATAGAAAATTGAAATTTTAATACGCATTTAAGCAGTTTTTCATGCAAATACTATTATTCACTCACTCACTCACATTGCGATTATTATTATTATTTAACGTCAGCTCTGTTCACAAATAAATTGCAAAACGTTTGTAAGCATATATAATCATATAATTGTAGAATAATGCAACGATAAAGCTGTCCTCACTAATCATAATATACCGATCAAAGTTTTTTTTCCACTATTTTCTAGACTCTTCAGGCATTTGACTGTCGTTTTACCGTTTGCCTGATTCGTATAATTAATGCATGAAAATAAAACATTTCAGGCTCAACTCCACTAAAATGTTATGCAAAAGTTGAGGATTGAAACAAATGGACATTATTTTAATAAAATTATTAATAATATATGATTTTTGTAATTTACTTTGCAAATATAATTGTAAGGAATGGCAAACTTTTAGTCCCTAGGAATAGCTATTGATTTCGATATTACCAATTAAACTTTTGTGGCAGAAAATCTTGCCAACAATTCTGCTTTGGGGTTAATTACCTAAAGAATTCCAAGTCAATGTAGTATTTTGATATTACATTTTTTGGTGAAATCAAGGGGAAAATTTAACATTTTTAAAGTTATCGAACGGTAGTAAATTTAAAGCACTAAAATTAATAATTAGAGTAGCCTTAAATATCTTTTTAATTTGTGAGCTCTCTTTCTATTTACCGATAGTATTTCAGTTTAAAACTTTGATTTCAACTTTCTAATCAGTAGTTGTTAAGTAATTATTGCTGCAATTGTCAAATAGTAGCTTTCAAATAAATTATTTTTAGTTTAAGCAACTGTGTAAATAGATTCCATAAAAAGAAAATATTGTAAAATGGATGTAACAAAAAGCTTTTAGCAGCATTTCTAGTGCAAACACTAAGCAATTATTATTTTGTCATTTACTATCCTAAATTCACAAATTATTTTCGAATCTTCTGCAAAGCAATAAACAATAATTTCGAATAATGTATGATAAAACTGTTAATAATAAACGCAACATAGCTTTCAAAATTGTGAAATACTTTCTAATAACTGCTATCGCTATATACCTATTATTCGCCATTTTGTCCGTAGGATTCGGGTTCGCTTTTCTCGAACAGATTAAGCACGAAAACAAGCGTTACTATGTCTATAAATACCGGAATAACTATACTGATATGATAACGGATTACAATAACGATGCCAATAATACAACAATGGTTAATATCGATGAAAATCAAATAAAGCGAGCAATCGGTCAACTATTAGGCGAACTCACAATTTCGGTTATCGGTCTGATCGGGATTATTAACGAAAACTACTGGATGGTTCTGGTGTTCGCCGTAATAGTGACCGCCGACAACGTAATCACTTGGATGCTCACCAACTTTGCCAGTTATGTCGCGTTCTCAGCTGTTGCCACTTCATTGGTATTTATTGTACCGCTTTATTGGATGGTATACTTGCTAGGAATCGATCGCAACAAAATCGTTGTGCAGTCTAACCCGGTTTACGATTTGCCTGTTACTAACGATAAAAACAGCATTAAAATGCGAAAATTTTAATTTTAGTTCCAGTAAATTACTTTCGATGAAACATTAAACGCGATATGAAATTATTGATGACAGTGTGCTTTTCTAAATTAATATGATATTAAAATAAATATTAGAAATAATAATTATTAGTGCAAACTCAAACAAAACTCTACACTCTTTATTGTGTAAAAAAGAAATGCTTATTTTACTTTATTATACCCATTGCTTTTTTATTTAACGCAAGTGATGATGATAGCCATCTCAAGCAGTTTTACAAATGTAACAAAAATTTAAGTTTATTACCATAGCAAATATTACTTCTCAAAGATGATATATTAAATTAAAATTTCAATAACAAAATTATTAGCTTTCGATATAATTCAATATGAATTTCCAAATAAATTACTTTTTTTAAAAAAAAAAACTACTCATTACTGTGTTTACGCGTAAATAAATGTAAATGGTTTGGTGCTTTGCTATCACTGCAGAACTTTTGGTTTTTATCTGATTGATGAGTTAAGCGATGATTGATCGAAAATATTTAATAGTTTGGACTTGTTTTTAATCGAAAGATTCACGCCTTAGACATATGCGAGAAGTGACTCAAGCTGAATCGCAACCTCATTTTTTGTTATTCTTTTATGTTTTTCCGCATACCGTACTGTTTTTCAACGGTTCAATTTTATTTTTTTTTTCGCTTCATCAAATCGAAAATCGTTACACTTATCGCAATTATTATTAACAGCGAAACACATTGATAAGCGTTCGACTTTTATTTTTCAAGATGCTAATTGTAAACTGTTGGTACAGAATTTTATTGTATAATTAATCTTAATAACACCTGAATAAACATTTTTTTTTTTACAATTTTCTAAACCTTAATTAATCAATCATAGGTGAAGTTTTTTTTTCGAACTCTACAGACGAAGTTGCAGTGAAATCTAATTATAATACACGTCTCGTGTGAATTCAGGTTCTTATTGTTTATTGTGATATTGTTTACTGTTTTCGAATGACCAGAACAGCTCATATTTAGCCTAATTTATCGATCCCTCAAGTCTATAAATTCTTTCTTAACTGATGTACTGATGTGTTGCTGTCACTAATAAATTAACTCATTAATTAATTATACATGTATGCGTTATGCTAAATATAAAACAGAAAAACATACGCCGAAGATAAGAAAAAATTAGCAAAAAAAAACTGATCAGCTTATAATAGGTCCCGTGCTTATATGATTAACGCGTATAGACTGCTTTGAACCTTGAATTTTTTGTTATCATATCAATATTAGTAAGAGAGGCACACAATATAAATACACGAAAACATTGCAAGTTTATTTTTCAATATAATCTAAATTAAGTTGTCGTGTCGATTCTTAGCGGTGTTTATGATTCGAAGTTCCCAGAATTTTTTCCAATTCTGTTAAAAGAGTAATAAATCTGAGTGAAATAAAGATGATGTCAATACTGGCAGCATTAACGGCGATATTGATTACACTGTTCGCCACTTACATTAATATTGTTTTCTATTGTATTTCTTTTATAATCATATACACGCATCTGTGGTGGCGAAAGAAATACGGCAAAAATCGCTTCAATGTGTGCGACCCGTTCGCTAAACATCCCAAACAAACTGGTTTACTACCGGCAGATAGTGATTACCAGATCGAGTTTCCGAATGAAGTAAATGTTTTATTCCTAAAAAACAATTTCCCTGTGGTTATCATTAAAGTAAACATTATTGTTTTTTAATTATTAGTGTAGGAATGAGGATATACTGCTAACTGGTGTTAATTCTTCGGGTGAATTGTTAATATTACAGCTATACTGGAGACCGTCTCGCGTAGTGATGAAGTGTGTGCTCGGCGTTAAATTATACTATAGATGCGCGAGTGGCCAAACTTACACGTGCGACGATATTCACTTGACATCGTTTTCGCCCGACGAGTACAAAGCGAACGGTATTTTATTGCAAGTTCTCAGTCCGTTTAGGCGTTTGAGGTTCAGGTTTTTCGGTTATTTGCGCGATACCGCCACCGATAAACTAGTGTTAACCAGACTTAAGTTTCTATGGCTGACCACGTCTGACGTGTATGACTATCGTAATGATTTTAGCGCATGTTTTGCCGTCAAACAGTTGTGTAAAAATGGTTTGATTAAAATTTTGAAGTCATTCCCGCCAGAATTCGAAGACCGGTTCGAGCAATACGGACAGTTGAAGGGTGAAGTGCAGTTCGGCTCGTGCGGTGTGAATAAACTGTTTCTTTGGGGAATCAGAAGCAAAAAATTTGTGAACAGTTTTAGCTTCAAAACCGGTAGAGAAATGCAGCATCGGAATAATAAAAGTATAACACAATTAATTGCGTACACAAAGGTACTTATTTTTAGAATATTATTATCACGTTGTTTTATTGCGACATATTATTGCAATTTGCAATAAAATTGTTCGAAATCAGGATTTCCCAGCGTGTTTGCCCCCATAGAGCTATTACTTTTGGCTGAAAACCAGCAATTGTTTAGTGATTCCCCACACCGACAATAGGGTTTTGCGTTTTTTTTAGATAAGCTTACCTGAAGGTTAATCAATAAAAGGGAATTGTCTGCTAATCATTTGTTGAACTTGTTATTAAATATATATATATGAGTTTTATAGATATCAGTCTAGAGGTCCAAAATGGGACCCGTGGGAATCCCGTGGGAGTGTAATTAATAATAAAACATGCGAAATGTGAAGGAATGAAAAAAAATCTCAACATTAGGCTAATGCAAGCCCGGGACCCGCGGGAGTTAAAATTTTAATTGCGGGAGGGAATAGGAGTGAAATTGTGAGAATTATTGGACCTCTATATCAGACTATACAAATTTAAGTCCCAATAAAAATATTTTCATAGAAATTTTTAATTGAATGTTGATTATGTTAACGAACAAATGCGATAATAGCAATGTCAAAGATTTAAAAGTGCATAAATATTTTGATGCAAAAATTTGAAAATCCATTCTTAAGGGTGCATACGCATTCTTTTATTAAATCTACAATTCACTCTGCATTAATTGAAAGTAGAGATGGAAAATTTAGTCCGCCTAACCTTAGGCTTAGGCTGTAGGCTGGGCCTAAGCCTACATTTTTTCATAGGCTTAGGCTCAAGCCTAGAGCCTAAGACTCTTCATATTTTAGGAGCCTAAGCCTACATTTTTAAATAAGTTTTTTAAAATATATATATCAATTAAATAAAAAATTTAAGAACTTTAATGTTATTTGTAGTTATTTTGATAACTCTATCGAATTTTGGTTTATACACTGATTTTTCTGCATACAACTCAAAATAAAAGTTTAATTTTTTGCTAAAACCTAATGTTTTGGGCTCTTATGTTGAACCTATAGCCTAAGAGCCTAAGTCTAAGGTTTTGTTTCTTAGTCTGAGCCTAAACCTAAGCCTATAGTTTTTTATGGAGCCTAAGCCTAGAGCCTAGAAAGAACTCAAGTCTGTCAGCCTAGAGCCTATGTTAAAGTCTTAGGTTCAGCCTAAATTTCCATCTCTAATTGAAAGACACTAAAATACGTTTTAATGAAGTTCTAAAGTACTTGTGAATGTAATCACAAGTTCAGTGCGTAATCAAGAGATGTTTTGATTTTATATTTTCAGTGATAAAAAAATTTATAAACAAATTTAAACGACTACCGTTTAAGTGTTATGGTATTTCTTTATATAATTGACAGATATTTTATAAAGTTTTGTTCCCATAACCGATAATCGTTAAAAAATAGATCACTATTTCCATCAAACTTGCTAATGCTTTATAGATAAGTAAACTGTTGATTTAAATAGTGATTAATATCGCTTTTATAGTATATTATAATTTTTTTTGATAGAAATGATTTAATAAACAAAATATATTAACAAATGCTTTTTAAGTTATAAAAACGAAAAACTAAAAATGGTTAAATAAGAAATTAAAATATAAAAACTAATTTAAGTCAATGAAATTTTACATTTTTGTCACCGTAATTAATAAGCAAACAATTTAGTGTCTTCATTACAACAGCCTATGCTTGTAATTTATTTAACAGAAAGGGTTCGCACTACATATCGGTGAAGTGGATAACGGGTTTATAAGGTAACAACACTTAACCGTTAAATTTAATCAAAAGTCTCACTTAAATCCAATCTAAAAGATACCATTACGGAACCACTTTACTATCATCAACAGTGCACTCTATCACAGCTCTCAATACTGGTTTAGATGAGTTACCAGTAATTTTTTTGTTCGAGTCTGATTGCCACCAGTTTAAGGTTCAAATGGTGGACGACATCAATAGTAACACAGTATTCGCCAAAGTATTGATCGAGAATGACGAGGGTTACTGCGTTGTTGTTAGAGACTTCGAGTTTAATGTCAAATACATGGAATGTGTGTCCAACATTGAGAGTCAATTCACTGACGAGTCGAATGGCGAAACAAGCGCATCACTGGTGCTATCGCTAGACAATCATTACGCCACACAAGTGTCGCTAAGCGGCTGTAAGGGCTCGTCGTTGGCGACGCTAACAAAGCTGTCGAATCACGAGATAAACTTCTTTGTACCGAAAGGAATTGTGGTCTCAACTAATGCCTATCGACTTTTTCTGAAACAAAATCCGAAACTCGAAAGCGATATCCAAAATCTGCTTAAATATATTAAGTTAGTATTAATTGCTTTTCTGTTTACTTAACTGTAAGTATACTTTTCAGTGAAATTTCTTTGTTATATATCTGACACACAGTTATCCGAAAAAATTGTCAGCAAAATGCCGAAAAATAGCGAAGCATATGCTGTCGAAAACACTGCCAGAAGAAATACAAGACGCGATTCAGCAAAAATTTGATAACTCACCACTCGCTCTGTTATCACCATTCGTGGTGAGATCTTCGTCAGCGTTCGAATATGGCAAACCATCGTCATATGTGGCCAAATCTCACACTTATCTCGGCGTGAATGGACTGCACGACGTTTACTGCGCCATTATTAAGTGCTGGTCATCTCAGTTTGACCCGATTATCATATATAACAGAAAGGGTTACCACTGCGATGTGACCACTGATATGGCGGTTATTATCCAAGAGATGGTTGACGCGGACGCTTCCGGCACTGTAATGACCTGCGACCCGCACACCGGTGATCAGGGATCAGTTATGATGAACGCTAACTATGGCATGATGCAAGTAATTCAAATTAAATGTGTTTCTAACTTTTCGAGAATATATTAATATATTTATATATTTATGTGCGAAAGAGTGTTGTGTCTTCGATGTCAGAACCGGATCACATACAAGTGATGATCGACATAAAGTCGAACTCTCTGTGGACAAACGAGCGGAAAGTGTCTCATATCGGCGATGTGAAGATTGGCTCAAAGAAGAGAGTGATGAAACTGAATCCCACCAATAATAGCACAGAGGTTCAAGTGTATTACGGCGTGAAGAAGTGCTGCATTAATAAGGAATTGGCCACCAAATTGGCGAACATCGCTCTATCGGTAACAATGAACATATTAGTTAAATCGTTATCCTTAATCGGCCACCAAATTAGATTCAAACGTATTACAACTACAACTGCGACATTGAATGGTGCGTTAAGGATGGCAAGTGTTACGTACTGCAGTGTCGGCCAATCGCGTGCGCCGATACTTTCGACGAGTTTGAGCTCTCGCACGAATTAGACACCGGTATGCCCAGCGAACGCGGCTGTCTCTCCACCGCACACGTGGCCGAAGTATTGCCGGGAGCGGTGTGTCATTTAACGGCCAGTTATTTATTTTTTAACGCATTCAACGTACACCGATATGTTAGTAATAATTTTTTGTGATTGTGATTTAAGTATTTATTTTTTTGTTTTTAATCATTTCTGATTTTTTTGCTTACACACATATTTTTTTATTTACTAATACTAAAATAACCGATCGAAGTCTGAAATAACTTCTGACGTGCGACCAAAGTCTATAACGATTATTTCAGTGTTTCAGACCTTCAAAACTTGCAAAATATATAAATATTTTTCCTAATTATAGCCAAATATCTAGATTATGCCCAAATTGTATGCGCTTCTTCTACCACTTGTTCTTATTCTGCGAATTTTTTTCCAGAGAAATCTTATCAAAACCGAAGGACAGTCTAAAAAATATTATTCGCCATACAAACAGACGCTGGTTGTCAATCAATGCAATCACTTGTTCGCCAATCTGATCGAAGTTAGTGTATCACATATACATATTACATACATATTCATTAGATTTTTTGTGTTACTTGTTTCTCATTAAAATAAATTAAAATGTTATTTTGCAAATTAATCGAAGATATAAGCTATAAATAAGTGTATCGGCCTTTAACTGACTATGTCTCACTCTCTCTTCACGTGTGTATAGAATGACTTTATTGATTGCGCCAAAAAAACGGATAATATCTTCGCTAAAGGAGTGATGCTGTCATTTTTCGGTAAAGATATTTATTGCGAAGAATTAGTGCACCAAATAATGCCGAAAACAACGCGACCCAACAAACCAAGGTTTATGTGGAAATTTTTCTCGATTATTCCTTACTTAATTTTGCCCGAGTATTGCGTGAAAAAATATGAGTACCGAAATAATCAGTATTGTTTGGCGCTGAACAGTCCAAAAAATAAATTTCAAACCTCGCATCAACTAATTGAGCATATTTGCCAAAGTTTTGAACAGATGTCGGTAAGTTTGTCGTCAAATTTTTTTTCAAACTTATTTTTTATAAGCATAGTTACACAGACTCGAAACCTCTAGGGGGGGGCTCACAAAAATTCTCAAAATTCTTGGGGGGGGGTCAAAATCTCACCGGATTTAAACGACAATTTTTTCCGAGTTTTGGAAAAAATTATAGGGGTCTCAAAAA
>JAQIVF010002039.1:0-12048 GCA_034698365.1 Steganacarus magnus | reverse complement strand
CGGAAAACTGTATATAGTCTATGATTTCGTATTGATTTAAACTAACCTAATCTATTAAGCTTCTTTGGTGGAAACATTTTAACGATTCAGTTTCGGTATCTAAAACATCTTTAATTAAAACCATACATAAAATTCTATTTATGAATATTCTACCACAGATTAATTTCTCGAAATATTAAATTAAAAATATATATATTGAAAATCTATGAATTAAGCAAATCCACAAAAAAATCTACATAACTTAAGTCTGGCTAAAAAAACACGAACAATAAATACAGTAAAAAATAATAAACTTAATCGAATTGCTAGGTGTTAAAGGTTTTGAGGAAAAAATAAGAGAATCTCAAAAAAGTAAAAATATTGCTACCATAAAATTTGAATGTAAATTACACTCCTGTGTTATTTTTTTTGGCGCTACTAAATAATCCGCTCAATGTTTAGCATTAAATAAATAAAATTACAATTAATCAAAAAATAATAAATTATTAACTTTAGTTTTAGCGATGGCAATGATTTTTATTGAACAGTTACCCGGAGTTAAAATAATTGCGAGAGCGGTTTATTTAGGCAATAAATTACATAAAAAGCATTGAAAATTATCTATCATTACTTTATTGAATCGGAAACGTAATAAATACAAATAATTAAGTGATATTAAATGTTTTATGTGTGCGCGCAAAACACAGTTTGCAACCGTTTATACAAAAACAAATCTGTGTCATTGAAATAACATTAAAATGTCTTTATATATATTCTCTCCGATACACATAATATATATCCTTCACTGCAAATTATAATTAATTGTTCAAAATCAATATTATCTATCCTTCGCACCAGTTTTTTATCGATACATTATTTTAATATGTAACAAAACTTTTTTGTTTTGTGTAATTACATCTCCAAACAGATTACGAGGTACTGACAGCAAGATCTTAACGCACACACACTGAAAGTGAATGAGAGAAAGAACAACAACAACAATAACCAGAGCAACAAAAGCATTGAGAAGAAAAAAAAACTAGACTTTAAACGCTGCACAATCGCTCTGTTTTGGCAAAATAATAATAAACAATATAATAATTATTTACCAGAAAAGTTTTTTTTATCTATTAATCTTTTGTGTCACACGAGAGGTAATCGCAAATAACTAATAATCTGTTAAAACAATTTTGACCGAATTAAAAAAAAGAACTTAATTACGAAACTGCTAATCAAATGCATTAATATTTTTTGCTCGGATTACATTTCTTATAGTATTGTTCGGCAACAATAATAATAATGATAAACAAAGTTCGGCACATCATTAATTACTTGCTATAACGTTAACAATGTTTAGGTGCGCGCAGCAAAAAAAAAGTCCATTAATTAGTCTGTGAATCCATTATTTTTTGTGTTTATTCTCTCGAAAATTTTTCTCCTTAAATATGTGCTCTCAGAAAAAATGAGAGAGAAATTTTTTTTTTGTTATCTAATGCTTATCATTAGATATGGTTAATCTGCATAATAGCTCAATTTAGTTTAACTCTTACATTAATAACTTTTTTTTTGAGAAAACAATTTTAAACATTATTTTTAATATTATCATTTGTCAATCATTTTTTTATCATATAATAATAGTTTGATAATAATTATATAGAGCTGATAATCATTTTTTCATTATTTATACAAAAATCCATTATATTTAAATTCGCGTCTAAAATACTGTAATGTAGTTTATCACAAAAATGAGTATTTGAAGTAAAAGTTTTTTAAGTTTAAGAAAATTCATTTCAAATTAGATGATTACGTCTCAGTTTCCACCAATTACTGTAAATAAGTTTTAATGAATGTTTTTAATATTAGCTGAAATTGCAAATTTTTGATTAATATTTAACTTATAAATAAGTTATTATTAAGTTTATAGCGGTATTTAAAAAAACAAATTTTTTAATTAAAATTTTATCATCCTTTCAAAAATTACTAAACTAAATAAATCTAAATTTATTAAATAAGTAACACATCAATAACAAAAAATAAACCTTTTATCCTTAAAAATGTTTAATAATAAACCAACTTTTTTCTAGTTCTGTGAGTTATAATATGTATATATATTTTTAACTCAATCAACTTTTTTATTTAAAAATCTTCATGTTTGCTCGTAAAAGTAATTTCATGATTGAAATACGACTTAATAATAAAAATATGACTTTTGCCGAGTAAATTTCAAATGATTTATTTTTAAAAACTATCATTAAGTAAATAATCTAAATAAATGTTTATTAATCATTAAAGAAGCTCCAAATGCCCCGTAATATTTCTTAACTTCTAATAATAAAATTAGATTTAAATAATTCATCCTAAATTAAAATTTAATTACTAGGTCTGAGTTATAATTACATTCTAATTTTGCAAATTATATATTCATCGCATCACAAATTTGCAAAAACACAAAGAAATTTCATGATTAATGCTAATACTGTATATTAAATACAACTTACAGTCTTTCGGACCAATAATTAAAACCAACAATAGGAAAACCACCACCGCCTCTGCTTTTGACATTACCATAATAAAAACAACAAAATTAAAAATTCTTCACTCTTTCTCACATAAGTATCAGTATTTTCAAAAAAAAATGAAAATATTTGATTCATTTCAGATTAAAAAGAGTTCAATATTTTTTAATTGAATACAAAAATTTTAAAATTTCAAACAAAACTTACTAATATGGTTCGTGTTTAAAAAAATATCGGGAAATGATGTTTGGTATCAAATGGCTCATCGCTTGACAATTGTTAGCAATAATTAGAATTACTATCACCAATAAAAACACGACAATTTTCAAAGGTTTATTGCCAAACATTTTCGCCCAAAACGATAGTACTTCTGGAGTATTTTTCGATTAGAATTCGAGCACAGCCAGCGTTAACTCGTTTTTTAAATACTTCTCTAACATAATGTAAAATTTTAAAACGAAAATAAAAAAAACAGTATATTTTATGATATATTTATTTCAACGCACAAAATATAGGTTACGCTATATTTAGTTATTGTTGTATGTATTTTTTGTATTTTGTATTTATTTTTATTTTGTTCGTGTATGAGAGAATGGATTATAATATTTATGGCATACACTATACATATAAGTACACAGTATATATCAAATAAATACTTCTTTTTTTTCTATTTATAACAAAATGAATTTGACAGATCACTGGCCCTTTATTTTATTAATACATGCTTTAATTTTCTGATAGTCAATTGTTAGAAACTTGTTTACGTTGAACAGTAGATAAACAAGTAGTAGCGACGAGAGTGTAATGCAGAACAACACTGATGGTTAATGCGTTTGGTGGTAACTTTGCATACACATGGATAACTGTTTTGTTATAGCATATTAAAAAATATTAAATAATTTGACCAAAAATAACTTAGAATTGTGTTGAATTATTTAAACATAGAGACAAAAATTTATGAACGAAGAATAAATTGTTAGAAGAGAACTTTATAAGAATAGAAATAGTACTGTGATGAGCAGTCTAAGTGTTTAAGCGAATAAACCTACAGTTGGACTTTATTGTCATTTTATGAATCATTTAGACTTTTAGTAATTTTAGATTATATAAGAAAACTGTTGTATGTATTTGTTAGGCATTAGGAATCGTTGTAAACACTTGTTATAATTTAAATATTTATTTAATAAAATGTGATCACGAGAAACGTTAAACGTTATCTACCATATTAGGGTCAAAAGGCTCCCAACAGCACCTAAAGTTTGTATCAAAATAAATGATAATGAAAGCGAATGAAATATTTTACAAGAAAATCAAATATGTTTATAGAATTGTTTATGATATAAAAATATATATATCAAATTGCTTAAAATGAAGATATGTACTGTTAAGTGCAAACAATACCTTACATCGAATGAGAAAAATAGAAGTTCAAGGATTCATTGAATTCTATAAAAGTAGGGGAAAAAATATTACCTAAATGAGGAAAATTTAATATCTATAATACATTTTGAGATTATTGTTACTCGAGATTAATTGCTCTTTATTTTTCAATTTATCATATAATTAGCAAACTATATGACGATAGAAAATTAACCTTTCATAACGAACGATATTATGGAATTTAGGTTTTATTCCGATAATGTAGTTAAAACCGGTAAATGTATTTTTGGGGTAAATCAAAATTGTGATTTAAATACCGTAAAAAGATTTTCAAACTCAATTTTAACACTTTGTTGATAACAGCTGATACTTAATATTAGAAAATACCCTAACATTTTCATTTTATCTTATAAAAAACACACTTTGAATTTTATAAACATATTGTGAGTAGAATTTTACAAACACCAGAATAATTATTATTTTCATACCAAAACAATGTCTACTTCAAATAAAAATGATTCAGTATTATATCAAAGAGAATCTCTCTCGTACTTTGTTGCGTAAATGTCAGTTAAAGTGTGCTCAAAAAAGCAAAGGTTTGCATATAAAAGAATATTTATACACCTGTCTGTCACATTTAATTCTCAATTAAAAATAAAAATCAGTCTCCAGTAAAATTTATGCGCGCTATGAGATATATTACGCGAATTTATTGCTGCGTTACAGAAATAAAGGATATATCAAAAATGTTAAACGATAATAAAATAAAAACTCAAACTCAAAGCAAAATTGAGTTTTTAAAAGAAACCAAAATTTAAAATACTGAATATCGAGCTCATAAGGGTTTGTAATTCTATTAGCTGTGTGTTGCAAATAATATTGTAATTTTAAAATTGATCATTTTTAAACTGATTAACTATTAATAATTTAAAGTAAAATTGAGTAAATACTAACCTTCAATAGTTTTGCACTTCAAATGCATACCTTTAACATTTCTTAACATAAAGTTGTCTATACAGTATGCAAAAGCACAAAATGAGTCAATTTGTCGCGATTTATAAATTTGATGTTTTGTCTCACATACTGTAGGATACTTTAAATAAAAACTTAGCGAATAAAAGTAGTTAATAGCAAACGAAATTATCAAAAATATTGTGCATGTGAGCATTTTTATAATCTGTGTAAAATAACACTTTCGAGTTGCATGTGAACAGTGAGCACACACTTGAGATCTCGTTAATTATTATTTAACTATCAATAAAAAAACTAAACGTCATACTCTATAGGTCAAGAAGTATAATAATCGCCAAATAAATAGTGTAATCATTAGAATAAAGTTTCGCAAAAAATAAGTAAAGTGTCTCTCAGTTTTGATGATAATAATAATAAGTGTTATATAAGTTATCAAACTTCACTTCTCTGTTCAAAACTTGTAAAAACCAAAATGAGTAAAACATCGCTAACATTATCGTTAGTAATAATAGCCTGGAATATTATTGAACGACAGCGAGTGCATAATGAGTATGCAGAGAGAAGTGAATGGTACGACACGTATGATTATATTGTCATTGGCGGTGGAACTGCCGGTTCGGTTGTTGCCGCGAGATTAAGCGAGCATACAAATATAAATGTCTTATTATTAGAGGCCGGCGGACCGCAAACTATTATGACTGATATGCCTGGTATGCGTTTTGTCACTAATAAATAAATAACTTTTACATAAATTATTGTACATGAATTTGAATTAACGACACGCTTAGGGTTAGAGCGATATATATATATATATATATTAAATGAACATAAGTTTAAAGGAAATTGTGTGAAAATACCAGTATTTTTTTAAAAATACTAACTAAATAAGCAAATAAACTGATTGATAATTAAAAAGTGATTGATTTTTTTAAATGTAAGGCATGTGGTGGTCGTTAATAGGCAGCGAAGTGGACTGGAAATACTACACTACACGGCAAGAACGTGCGTGTCGTTCATTCCGCAACAATCAGTGCCCGTATCCGAGAGGCAAAGTTTTAGGTGGAAGTTCCTCAATCAATTGGTTGGTGTATAACAGAGGTAATAGACGAGATTATGACAACTGGGTTGAAACGTACGGCGCTTATGGCTGGTCATATGACGATGTTTTGCCATATTTTCTTAAATCAGAAAACAATACCGATCCGGAAATAGTGGCGCTAAACCCGAAATACCATTCAACGGACGGACCGCTAGCTGTTTCGTCAATTCCCGATCCAAATCCAATATTATTTGAATTCATTGATAGCGCCAATAAAGCTGGATATCCCACTATTGACTATAACACCGAAACACAATTTGGCGTCGCGTTAGAGCAGCACACAATTGACGACAATAGAGTGCGTTCAACCACTGCGAACGCTTATCTCGAACCCAATAAACATCGACAAAATTTGCACGTTCTCACCAAAGCAATGGTAACGCAGATACTGTTCGAAGACGAAAAGAACTCTAAACGCGCCACTGGTGTTAAATTTTATCGCGACGGTAAATATCACACCGTGAAAGCGCGCAAAGAGATTATAGTGTCGGCTGGAGCTCTCAATTCGGCTCAATTGCTACTATTATCAGGAATTGGTCCAAAGAATCATTTAGAGGAGCAGGACATACCAATAATCGCTGATATTCCTGTCGGTGAGTATGTTGTCGATCACGTGGCGTTAGGGCTTTATTTTGATGTATTAAATCAGTCACTGGTTAAACGCATTGAACTTAACGACGAAAATCTGTACGACTACTACGTGAACAAAAGAGGTCCGCTTTCAAAGATTGAGTCAACAGTGATTTATATCAGAACCAAGTATCTCGATAATAATGAATGGCCCGATGGTTTCGTTCAGTCCCAGTTTTATCCAATTCCGAAAACCGTCGAGAATTTAGTGGCCGATATTGAAACCTATAGACAAGAGTGGGAAGAGTATTACAGGCCATATTTAGGTCGAACTTCATTTTTCCATTTGTTTCAAGTAAATCGACCCGAAAGTAGAGGCAAACTTCGTCTCGCGTCAAAAGATCCTTTTGAGCCACCATTAGTTGATCCACAATTTTTAGCGGATGCCAGGGATCTTGAGGTATTAGTCGATACTGTGTCAGAATTTCTAGAGTTGACTTCGGCTCCAGAATTGAGTGAATTGGTGGCTCTATATAACGGTACTATACCTGGTTGTGATCGATGTGCAGATAATATGTTATGCGAATCTTATTTGAGATGCGTTGTCGAAAGCAAAACACAGACTATTTTTCATCCTGTGTCCACTTGTCCAATGGGTTCGAGTAATTGGCAGTACTCGGTAGTCGATGAACGGCTTAGAGTGCGAAAAGTTAGCGGACTTCGCGTTATTGACGCTTCTGTTATGCCTCAAGTGATCAGTGGTAATACTAACGCACCAACCATTATGATCGCTGAGAGAGGAGCGGATTTCATTAAGCAAGACAATAACGATGTCTTGCTTTGTAATGCTAATACTGATCAACAGTTCTGTTATCAACATTAATTTTTGCTATAGTTTTTTGAAAAAAAAAAAGAATTTCTAATAGAAGTTATATTTTATGTACAGTCATTGTCCAAGAGTTTATGTAAACTTTTTAAAAATTTTATTTTTTTAATTATTTTTTTAAAAAATATTTTCCCAAAAAAAAAGATTTATGACTCAAAAAAGTTTATTTTAATGATGATTTATTTTACGCAGTTATTACTTTATTCTCCAAATAAAGTTTTTATTAGAGTTTTTCTTCATTTTTTTGCATTGAACATAAAAGATGCATTAAAAGCTTATAAAAACACAATGTTCACGACAGTGAATGAAAGGCCTTTTATTCCATTTGTTAGGAAAATTTTTTAAAATTTATTTTGCGAAATAAAGAAATATCTAGGGCTGAATAATATATAATTTTTGTAAATAGAGTGAGATTTAAAAAAATCTGTTTTTATTTATTGTAAAGCATTATATATCTAATATTTTGCATATTTAAATAAATCATGCGATGGGTATAAAAATGTTATTAAAAAGTGATGAACTTTTTTAGATTAAAATATGCGTATTATTTTTTTATATTACAGTATAACTAATTCCTAGCGCATGAAGTTTCAACATTTTAAGCAATGCAAATATTTCGAGCAAATTTAAGTTTTATTGGCACAGCAAGACCGATGTGCCATCAACAACAGCTAAATATAGAGTTTTATTTGTTACAAATTTTTTGCACTGTGAATTGTTCCATAAAATGAGCGGAACATATCTGCGATATTAATGCTAAATACATAATCACTTTTTTATATGGCTGATGTAAATTAAGATTAATTCGTAAGTGCGATTTTTCCTAATGTTTTTTGAGAAATTAGAAGTATTCTTACCTGTAGAAGTAACATAGGAAGTTCTACTTTTGTGTGTGTGTGTGTGTGTTTGAGAGAGAGAGAGAGAGAGAGAGAGAGAGAGAGAATACTAGTTTTTTGGAATAATATCAACTTCTCGTTGTAATTTAAGTTATGTACAGAAATTTATTTGTGTAGCTAAGTATTCATAATTATCTATATATCATTACAATGTGATACAACTAATTAAAAGGTATTAATTTAATTTTATTTTTGTGAAAGTTTCTCAAATATGTTTTATAATTGGCTAACTTACCCATCATTTTGTATTATGTTGTATTATTGACTTGATGTCGCATCAATGCACTCAACAACTCACTGTCCAAACACTTATTATAATAATGTTCTCATACCTAAGTTTACAGGCCCTCAACTAGTGTTTTTAACTAAACTGCTATTCAAAATATTTTTTTTCCGTGTAATTAGCATCAAAGTGAAGTGAATTAAGAACATTTTCTGAATCAATTAAGAACAAATTCACACTGTTTTTATGCGTTTATTGTATAGATTTTATTTGAAAACTTGTCCGAACATACATTTGAGTATTTTATCATTTTTTAATCTAAACAATGCGAATGATTGTCGATGTTTTAATGTGAATAAATTTTCAATTAATATACAGTATAATAAATTCATAATAAATCATTCTGTTATAATTTCAAATTTAAAAACAATATAATATACAGAAAATAAATGCAATGTATCGCACGTCACTAAACGCGTCAACTTTTCACATAAATTATTCAAAAACTACTAATAATAAACAATTAACAAATTAAAAATACTTCGCAAGTGTTGTTGTTGTTAAGCTGTGACGAACAGTTGTAAAAATGGCTTTATTTTACAAAAATTTGATGTATGGTTTTATTAAATTAGAAAAAAAAACATTTTATTTTATTATCAAAGAAGCGCTTACTTTTGTCTTAATAAGAATAATAAATATAAAAAAATATATTTAAAAAATCAATAAACAGTAAATATAACTCAAAACTCAAAATAAATTTATACATCATATTATTTTCACTTTTAATAACTGTGTGGTAGAACTTTAAACACAGAATATAATGAGTATATATAAAGTAAAATATCGATTATTTCAATTTATAATCTTCGTATTAAAATGTCGATATTTTAAAGAAACGCTAATAAACGAAATTAAAGTATTAAATTTCAAATAATCACTACTATGGTTAGAATTGTTAAAATTAAATTAATTTATTCTCCAACATATATATTTGATTCCGATTATTGTCAATCTAAACAATGTTAAGTAAGCTATAAAGATCATGCGTTCATATTTAACTCCAACGCGAAAAAAGTAAGAATAAAGCTAACAGTTATGTTCAAAATAAAAAAACTTACATATAATATATTTGTCTGAATTTAAATGTTTGTTGTGTAAATTATATAACCTAAGATGCATTATATAACAAAAATTTGAAACAATTATAATTAACTAAATAATACGGTAATAATATAATAGTCATTAAAAACTAAAAAAAATTTTCCGTTTTAAAAAAACAACATAACAAAGAAGATCTTAATTAATTTGATGGCTGTGGCGCCAATCGGGATATCACCGAAATCATTGATATCACAAAGTTGCGCATGAATTGCGGGCATTGAGGCTTATAAATGAGATATTCGACCGACAAACGCAATTCGTGAAACATGTTTCTGGTGTAAGGATTGCGACGCGAAGAGTAGCGAAGCGACACAAAGCGGTAGTAAATGAATGGCGTAATGATTGAACCAACGCCACCAAGAATTGCGAAGATAATGCACGGCATTAGCATTATCTCGGTTAGAGCTACCGTCTGAAGAATGCTTCGCTGATATGACTCCACCACTGATGACAACATACTGCCAATCGTTCCTTTCATATGCATAACAAATTTAAAATCAAATTTGCTTTTAATCATTTGATACAAATAACACATACCTCTCGGACCTGCTTTGTCGATCAGCGTAACCGTGAAACTGCTGGTGTGAAGGAAAGCGAACAAAGATATCGGTAGAAGTGTTAACGATATGGGATAATTGTAAATAAATATAATCGAATAAAGCAGATAATGAGCAGAGTCTTCCTGCAACAGCAGCGCCATATATTCGCGGCTAAACCTGAATGGAGGCAAGCGGTGATGAAGACGCAGCGCAGACGTGGCGGCGTTCGCCAGAAGTGCCTTCTGATAGCACGACACCTGCGATATTGATGGCCATATCGGCAACAGGTATAACACTGTGAATATTAGTGTCAATATTCTGGTGATCCAAAGCGCAGTTTCGCTCTTGTGAGCCATCATATACTGCACAGACGAAGACACGCCACCATTCGATGATCTGCTGTCGTACGCGGACGACGAAGACGTCGAGTCCGGCGCTGCTGTGCGCGGACTGCTCTCTGTTGTGTCCGCCATTTCAAACGATTATCGGTATTGATTTGAGTTATAATATGCGAACAATGTTTGATAGACAACTAAAAGCCAACAAAAATTATATTTAATTGATTACTAAAATACAATACAATGGAGGAAAATAGTATAACTATTGTGTTTTCTATGTATTTATTAAAACATTAAACATAGTATTCATAAATTACGTTCAATGTATTATCCATTTCGCTGCACATAAATTGAGCGTAACGTTTAGATTGTGATAGACGTTATTTATTGAAATACATTTATTGAATAATGTGTAGAATTGCGTGTACTAACACTTGAATTAAAGCATGCGTTTTAAAATTGTACATATTTTTCGCTGAAATCATGTTTGAATATAAAACTGCGTAATCCTGCGATTTGGTTGCGTAATGTTTGAGCAAAAATTAAAGTTATAAATAAATAAATGAATTGTTAATGAAAATCCAAAGAGTAATTGTGGTATGAGTTAATGTATGCCTAATTTTGCGACATAAACGCCAAATTGTGATGAATTTAAGTTTTAAGTAGTTTTTTTTGCAATATCATGCAACTTTACTACTTTTTGTTGTTTTCGTTCAAACAAAACGAAGAATATATAGAGTAAGTTTTCTGCCTTTACGTTAGCATAAATTACACTTAAAATATCATTTAAATTATTAATCGAAATCGAAATTGTGTCGTTAAGTGACGGTATATCGTATATAGTCGTGAAGTTTTTTTTAGTAATACTCGCACAAACTTAAATATAAACTTAAACCAAGTAAACATTTAAATATATTAAAAAAAATACTTAAACACTATGGAAATGTCAATGCAAACAATGTGCAATAAGTGTTAGTGCGTGCTCTTCATAAAAATAGATTTGAACGCAAATGAACGATCGAAGTAGTAGTTCTCGAGTCCAATATATTCTTGTTGGCAAATTCAGATAAAATATGTATACAGAACTGTGATTTACTGGTGGTGGAAGTGGTATATGTCATACCCACGGATGCGTACTGTTGAGCGATGACACTCCCTTAATGTGACCAAAACATCGGCAAATGTAAAACGGAAAAGTAGTTAAAAATGAATTTTGTTCAATCGTCGTGTGAATCACGCCATTACAGACACTTCCTTGAGATCACTGCCTTAAAGTATCAAGTTTTAGCTATTTTACCATTTTTAACCTCTGGTTATTTTTGTTTGTAAGGTAAATGTTTATTAACCCTTCAGTTTAAACAGCAAATTTAGTACAATTTAGGAACAAAACCGATTACTATTAAAAACATTATGGTTTTTGTATTTAAAATATTGAATACGACCAAATTTGCTATTTTTAATTAGTAGTAACTCATTTTAGTACGACTCG
>JAQIVF010002038.1:0-12050 GCA_034698365.1 Steganacarus magnus | reverse complement strand
TTAAGCTTTTCTAATACTTTAAATAGAAAAATTATTAAGTTTTTTGGAATCGTTAGTTAACGATTTTCACTGCCCTAGTCATAAACATAGTAATAGTAATAGGAATAAACTTTATAGTTTTCTATCATTCACTCGGCGTTCAAAGTATGATATTAGAAAGTTTTTAGTTGAAATCTCTTAATTTTTTTCCCAAATACCACTCATTATTTAATAAAATAAGAACCAAAGGTATATTACAAAATCTTTCGCCGCCGAGTTATTAAAGTTTTACTAACTTTACTCTAAAAGATTATTTTCGAAAGTTATAAACGAGCTTAAGTAAAGTTACATTTACTTTAAGTGTAAGTGTTGGATACTTTATTTAAATGGTCGTTTTGTACCATTACTAGTGAGAAATTTTAAAACTTTCAAAAATTTCCAAACACAAAGCTGAATCCAATTCTGAGCATTAAATGGATTTTAAAAGTCTCTCTCTCTTTCTCTGTACTGTTTAGTATTTAATAGCTTACGCGCTGTTTTTGGTATAAACTCCGAACATAAAATGGCAATAAAGGATTAAATTAAAAATTTTCCTGCAATTATACTAATTATGAACAAAAAGCCATAAAATATTTAAATAAACGAAACAGAATAAACCAATTAACATAAACCATTAGAACCAATAAACCTGAAAATGTTGTAATACTAAAACTAATTTTCGGATCGCAATTTACCATTTGGATTAATTGGCGAAAAAATCTAGTCAATTGTGAATGAATTATGGAAAATAATAGCCATTCTCATAATTACTTTAATTATATTGAAAATTAAATGCTAAAATTCTATATTTGAATATCTAGATTCAATATATTTTGAGTCCTAAACGAATATGCAATCTTTGATCGCAATCAATTTAAAGTGAAAATCTAGTAAAATGTCTCATTATGCAAAATTAATCTTAAACAATCGTAAGCTTAATACAGTTTAATACTATTTGAAAAATGTTGCATTACGGATGCAAATATAATAATGAATCGCAGATGGGATTGTAAGAGAGAGTATAAAAATCATTCTGTACTGAGAGTGCGAGCGAAACTGATAATTGTGTTATAGTATCTCTGTAGTACTTGAAAACGGTTCTCTACCAAAAGGAAAGAGCCTAATGGCTTCTGTTAACAGCATGCATAAATTAAAAGTTCAAAATAATGGAAATTTCGAAATAAGATCAATTATTTATACTTAATCTAAATTTTTATTTCAATTCTAGATTACAATTTTTTATATTACTGCTAATATTAATTCTTGTTTTAGTATGAAAGTTGACATACTGTTGTTACAGTACAGTTCTTCAACCGAAAGTAATCTTAGTTTATTTTCTTTTTTATTAATAAACAAAAAATTGTTTCAAAAATAAATCAATAGTTAGCTTAAATTGAAAACTGGTGTCAACGAGAAGCTAACTAAATAAATTTTCACTCAGATTTAAAGCTAAGATTACAACCTAATGTGTATAAAGAACACATCACTTGACAAACTTCCTAATTATATATATATATATACAGTATATACAAAATATACTGCGAGATACCATAAGAAAGATCAAATTAATAGTGTTTGCCCAATGTTAAGGGCAATTACGTGAGAGTTTTAAAGCGGAAGAGATAATGTTAAAGCGAACGCTGCACATCAGTGAAACGCTGCGCTCACGAAAATAATCTTATTGTTAGTTAGATTATGACATAAAAACAAGAAGCTCTATATATCAGATCATCCATACAGACAATAACAAATTAATGCTAACGAAAGTAAGTATTATACAGAAAAGTTTATTATACGGTGAATACTCTCTACGGGTGTTATTCACTCACCACTGCCTCTCCATTCTTTTCGTTTAATTTAATAGTCGGCTAACATATCAACAATCAAATTAACGCTTTGCTTCGGGTGTTTTAGTTCAAAGGTTGAGCAAAAGTAATTTAATTTCATTCCAGATTTGATTATAGTCAATTTTTGTTTTGCTTTTTTTGATTGTTTCAACGCCTATATAGCAAAAATTTGTGACACATGCGAAAAATTTTTTTTATGTGCACTTCATAAAAAAAAGTTTTAGTTCATTTTTTTCACTGCCTTATATACACACTTTCGCAGATATTTTTTTATTTGATTAAACTAAGCTATGGAAGGTGAGAAAAATAATAAAGATTTATTTACTTAAAATAAAAATGTTTGAGAGATGTTTGAGAGAGAGAGAGAGACGTGGAGTAATTTCATCGAAAAACAAAATAAGAAGAAAAGAAAAGAAAATATTCAAAAATGATTTTTTTTCTTTTTTTTGTTAGCTTTTCTTTTACGCTCAAATTATTCTGAGATGGAATTTTTTTCTCTTAAGCAGTAGTGGCATAAAATCAAATTTAAGCTACTTTTCTCGAAAAGATAGATAGATGGGATATAAGTTAAAAGTGTAAATAATAAGAGGAATATTCTGTGGAAGTAAGCAGATATATATATATATTTCTTATGCATTCAAAATTTATAATATCATAAAAGTCATACTGTATTTCTTAACTATAATACATACACGACATGCTCGCACACGAAAATCTTTTATTTTGATACATTAAACTGAACGGACCAGTAGTCAAAATATTCAGACAACACAGAGAGAGAAAAGAGAAAGAAAGGGCGAACAGAAAGCGTATGCTTGATCTTTGATTGGATTGCAAACGAAAAGAAAAGCAAAAATAAATATTGTATTCCTAGTTGACTATAATATCGCGAACAGTTACTATGCCGGTCACACACACACACACCGAGAGAGCGAGAGAGAGAGAGAGAATCTCTGAACAAACACACACTCTTTTCTTTTCCTAACTCTCTCCTGCATCTCTATCTTTTAGTAGTAGACAGCAAAATCGAAAATACAAAGTAAATCCTCTTTTCTTTCTGTTTTCTCTCAAAACACACACACACACACACACACACTATCGTACTCTCGCCCTCACTCTCTATATTATTTGTTACCATAAACATGACATCTATTGTTTTACAATCTAGTTAAGTGTTCGACTATTATAATTTGTCGAACACACAGCGAGAGAGAGAGAAAAAAATACAACCAATAACTTACTTTAAACCATATCATTAGGGAAACATATTTAAAATAAATAACTTATTCTTACGGGTTAACTGATAAAAGCGAGTTTACTTATAAAGACGGATAGAGAGAGAAGACACAGTTTTGCTATCTTTTTTGTTCTCTCTCTATATTTAAGGGTAAATAAAAATTGATAGACAAGAATAGGTCACACACACGCACACAACTCTGACGGAGAGAGTGAGAGAAAAGGGAGCCGTATTGAAAGGATTTCTTTCATATCATCAGCGCGTAAATATAAAGTAAGATTAATGCCGAACGAATAACATTTTTTCTTCTCTGTGGTGCGTATAAGAAGTTTGTGTGAGAGACTAAAAGCGAATAAGCCAGTACTAGCAGTAACAGAGTATAGTAGTTTTAGGAGAAGGACACGCGGAGAGCGAAAAAAAAATAATCGGTTTATATAAATGAGTGAACAGAGCCGTACACGAAATAATGATTAATAGCTGTAATGACAGATTACGGTCTCTTTTCTAGGAGTGTATGTATACTGCAAGCGACTATACAGTATAGATAGATATATATTTATTTTATTTCAGTTTCTCGAGTTTTTATTGTTGTGCGAGCAGAGCAGAGAGCGAACCGTTTTTCTATATTTTATTCGCATTATTGAAGATTTTTTCATTTAGTTTCTTTTTTTTATTTCGGGAAAGTGAATGGCGAGTGTGTGAGTGAAAGACTTCGCGTTGCGTTGCGTGTCAGTCAATGCGATGGTCAAACATCCGTGAAATTTTCTCCACCAATAGAATGGCCAACTGTCCGAGAAATTTGTGAAAAATTTGGCGGATAAGCGGATTTTTTTCTCGTTTTTCTCTTTTGCTGCTATAGTTTTTTTTTGTTACAGAGAAAAAAATACTGAATAAGGTTTATTTAATGGTTTGAGGATTAATATCTTTTTTTCTACTTTTGTGAAAATGTTAGAAAATTAAGCGTTTATTAAATCGGGTAAAAAATCTCTCGTGGATTTAATGAAACTATTTTGCCGATGCAGTGGAAAAATATTGACTGATGATTATGAGGTAGTAATAAAGAAAAAATAAATTGCAAAAAAAGACAATGAAAATATAATTAAACATAATTAAAATTTTAATTTAAATGGTTAAATATTTTATATTACAAAGAATGTTAAAATATTCAGAAAAATAATAAAAAAGGCATTTACATTCACATTCATAATAGAGCTTACTTTTTTGTAATTTAAATACTGTAACATTGTTAGCGTCTTATAAAAAATTTTAATCATTGTTATTTTATCACATTGTTGCTTATAATTGATGTTCTAACTGGCTAATTAGGCTATTAAGTTATATCTTGCGTGCTATGAAGTATTAAGATATAGCATGCGAGTGACGAACTTATCTGACAGACGGACGGATATTTTCAAATCCATAACCATGACTTATCTCATAAGGGAAAAAGTTAGCTAAAAATATTTCTAATTAATAGATTATAATTTCTTTTCTTCCTGTGTTCATATTGTTTTTCATTGCACGCCGATCCGATGTTACAGATTTTACTAATTTTACTGAATTTTATCCAAACACCATACTAAACACAGGTTATAAATTGGTAACCCTGTGACAAAATTTTCGAATCTATTAGCGTTAAATAAAAATATTTTAAAGTCACCATAAGTTTATTGCTAATTTATGATTAATATTATTATAATCGTAAATTTGACACAATTAACGGAGAGACAGTATATTTTATCATTTGTATGATTTTTTTATAGGAATTTTTTTTTAAGAAACTATTTTAAGATTCAGTTTAAATAATTTAAAAAACAAATAACTCGATAAAATGATGAATTTAAAATATCTAGAACAACACGTCCGCAAAAATTTTCACGACTGTTTTAAAATTTTAGTTTAACGAAATTGTTTTGAACAATAAATAACAAATTTTCACTCTCTCTTGAATAAATTCAAATAACTTTCGGAAGAAATGCTAGAAACTCCTTACACTACTCATGAATGCGAGTTAGCATTTTTTGATGCGAATAAATAACGCAAAAAGCGAGGAAGATTCGCGAAAATCACCGACACGTAAGTAAAGTGACAATAAATTCGTAATGTAGTGTAACTTAAATCTCGCACTACACAATCTCTAAACATCTATAATTTATTATTCGATGCCGCTTTTCATTGAAATTCAAAGCCATTCAGTAATTGTATTAAATTTGGAGAATTTTTTTTCTCTCAATTTTAAGCTCACTTTTCTGAACAAATAACCTCTACTTTAGCTGGAAATAACTTCTACTAAGTTATACCTATTTTTTCGCAGCATATCTTATATCGAGGCTTCGATTATAATTTCAAATTCGATTTTAAAAATTTTAATTTTGTTATAAGTTATCATAATTTATTTTTTCTTTCAACAGAGAGAGAGAGGCTAATAATATTATTTTGAAAAGAGTATATTAACAACAGTAATAAATATAATACGCCAACATATTTAGCTAGACGTTAGAGGCGTTTTTGTGTGCGTGCATCGGGACCGTAGTGTAATATTGATAACCGTAAATTGCTTGGTGACCGTACGGACTCTCGTAAATTCTCTGATTTGCGGCGACCATCATTTTAGCGTTAATTCTCGATCGGCGCAATTGCCGCCAATCGCGGACCATAATAGCGAGACATATCGCTCCGATGGCCAGTGTCAGCAACACCAGTGTCCGCAAAATTATGAGTCCCGGATATCTTTTTAGTACACGCGAGTACATAAATAACAGTAAATAGAATATAATCGAAACGGCGAACACAATTAAAGAAGGGATGTGCTCTTTAATAACCGCAAACAAACCGATCAGGAATATTACCAAACCAACCTGTTTTTGAGAGAAAAAAAAATTTCTGAACTTTGATTTATTTTCCTTTTTTCAAAAATAAATTCATGCATTATCATTGTTTTTTTTAATAAAAAAAAGAGTTTAGTTAATAAAATTATTGATTTTAGCAGTAATGAATACCAATGAAATTATCCCCGGTTTCTGTTTCGAATTGCTTTCGGACACAATTAACGCAATTAACGCGAGCACAATGAGTATAATAAGCGACAACAGTAGCGAATACTTAATAAGCTTCAAACAAGTCGATTGTGGAACGTCTTGCTCGACGACTTTCACTTGTTGTTTCGACGCACTGTACATCATTTTTTTAATGTGATATATTAAAACAATATAAAAGATCAACTTTTAAATATTATGATAAAATGTAAGAATTAAATTAGATTCAGTTAATAAAAGACAATTTTTTTCGCTTCATAATTAAAACACATGGATTTTACGGTAACAATGAATAAGATATTTCATAGCACTCATCGTCGGGTGCAGTAAAATAATTATTTTTTTAAAAGAAAATGTTCACTGCTTGCTCTACATTTGATTTTTCTAATTTTAATTTTGGAGGTCGCGATCATATAAATAGTATCTGTGTATCTGTGCAAACTATATTTGTGTATTAACACAGTTGCGAATGTTTGGCAACCAATTCTCCAAATGCTTAACTCTTGTTGTTGCTGTTGATAGATAGAAATATATATATTTTTTATTACACAGTATTGGTAAATCTAGAGACTATAGAAATGGAAAAATATTTTACATTTAATATGCCAGAAATTGCTGCCAAAGTTAACACATTCATCAAAACTATCGCCTGCCATCACTAGAGCCGAAAATTTTAATTGAATTTGTAAATTTAATTTTTTGCTTCTAAAATTCACCGAACATAATTGATTCATGTAAAAAAAGTAA
The DNA here is from genome assembly GCA_034698365.1 of Steganacarus magnus. Classification (NCBI taxonomy): domain Eukaryota; kingdom Metazoa; phylum Arthropoda; class Arachnida; order Sarcoptiformes; family Steganacaridae; genus Steganacarus; species Steganacarus magnus. The sequence goes on along the minus strand of JAQIVF010002038.1, from coordinate 5,166 downwards.
AGAAAATTATTTAAATTTGTAGTTTTTAAAATCGGTAAATCATTTTTCGAATTAATTAGTGATTAATGTGTTATTTTCCATAATTTTAACATAAATTTTAATTTTCTATGTTTTAATAAGCTTTAAAAATTAGTAAAATAAGAATGAAACTAAATTTAATTAGAGATAAGAATACTGTATGTAACTTTATTTCGTCTAACCTTACAACTTATGGCTAACGTGTCCAATATTTTGGTAGACTTAATCATGTAGTATAAGACTATTAAGTTTTTTTTAGAAATCTAAGTCACAAACTAGACCTTAGGTTAGATTTGCTAAAACTTTATAAAATATTTTTGTTTAAATAAAAACTTAGAAGAATATCACGACTTTTGTAGTCCTTTAATATGCCGACGTTATTATTGTAATAACTTCGTAGTTTAACAGTTAGCGTTAAAGATGTTCATGGTTTGGTTTGTAATGGTTAAACCATGGTTTTAACCATTGGTTTGTGGTTTGGTTCGGATTGGTTTCAATTTATAAAAATTCCTTTGGTTTGGTTTGGTTTAGGTTTTAGGTTTAGGTTTAAAAAACCATTATTAAACCATTAAACCATTAACTGCTTTTTTAACTGCAAAATTGCAATTTTGTTGACAAAAAAAACATGACATTTTTATTGATATTTCGCTACAGAGAAAATTTTAATGAAAATTGACAATTTAAAAAACCTATTAGCTTTAATTATGTTTTTTTAATTATTCTGAGATATTATAAATGATCTTATTAGTAAAATTTGATATACAAAATATGTTAATGGTTTAATGGTTTATCCATGGTTTGGTTTGGTTCGGATTGGTCTGCACTGTAGACTTTGCGGTTTGGGTTGGTTTGGTTCCAATTTTAAATTAATGGTTTGGATTGGTCTGGTTCGCGAAAAGTCGGACCATCAACACCTTTAGTTAGCGTTATATAAGAAAATCACTTAAACAATTTATTTGAAGTTGAGAAATATAATTTTTTTAATAAGCGCATTATCTATGATCATCAGCCTAGAAACTACTGCAAAGTCTTAGGCTTGGCCTAAATATTCACCTCTATTCTAATTTGTATTTGTATTTAAATGATATAAAACAAAAATCATGTATTAAACGATTACTTAATACTTTTGCCATTAAAAATATCAGTTTAATCATCAAATACGTTCGCTTTCAATCTATTTGCACAAATGTGTCGAAATATTTAATATTTCAAACATTTCTTTTTGTTTTGCTGAACTAACATTAATGGTTAAGCTGTGTGCCAATTAATATATCTCTTTCTTCGCTCGCAGTGTCATACAAAATAAATGTTATTTGATTAATTTTCTTTTTTTTCCGCGCATACATCTTTCACTGCGTTTTCTCTCTCACTCACTGCGGCCGAAGGCTATTAGCGTTTATAAATAGCTATGCGGTATATTTTTAACATTACGAAAGAACAGCTCTTTGCTGCCATTTTTCCCATTTAGTTTTTGTGGCGTGTGATGTCAAGTATTGTGTATGCGTTTTGTGCGAGGAATATTAAGCTCGTATCAAATATATATTTTCTAATGCGCATTAATTTATTAATGTGAAACTTTGAATAAGAACGCTCGCAACAGTACAGTAAATGCTGCGACATTAGTGTGCCATTAAAGCCAATTTTTTTTGTCCGAAACCATATTTCTGGTATTTAAGGTAATATTTTTGTTTCAATACAATTTTGTGTGTAAAAAATTTTTTTTCTGTTTACTACGCTATAAAGTAGTTCCCATATTTGATAAAAATAAAACAGCAGCTGAAACTAAATTTGTATTTGATTGAGATTATATCATTCTTTTTCCACTGAAATGCGATTATATATATCTTTTTTTAGATATAATTACTGTAACACACCGTTTCGATGTTGTTTATTCAAATGATTTAGTGATAATAAAGATGATGATGAAATGATGATTAAACAGATTTAAACGATTTTAGTTTAATTTATAAGTTTTAGAAAAATGTCAACTCAAATAACTAGCTATAAAAGTAAATATTTTACTTGAAATATAATTACGAAAACATTATATAATAGGATATCTTTTTTTAAAAAAGGCTTAATTGAGGAAACACAGCATTAAACACACACACATTTAGGAAACACAATATTTTAGCAGCCGTTAATTTACTAACAAGTGTTTGTATGTGCCATACTATGTGGGCGCTTATTATGGCTAAAAATACTGGAAAAACTATTAAGTTATTTATAAACACATGTCGTCTCCTATTTGAAACACAAGTGCGTAATAGCGTTTGTTGCGATACAATCAAGTAATTTAATCAAACCGTTACCAAGTCTTCCGCACATACAAACAACAATTCATCGATAGAAATGGCTTGTTTGCGAGAATACTTTTATCTCTCCCTATATTTATATATATATCTCGATGACCTAAACTATTATATGGAACCATTCATTTGATTGGGAAAGAGAAACGAAGAGAGAGAGAGAGAGAGAGAGAGAGAGAGAGAGAGAGAGAGAGAACAGTGATCTATGGCTTCGAAATTTTAATATTATCGAGTCTATTAAAGACACACAAAGGCGTTCTCTGGGCATAAAGCCTTAACGCTCCCGAAATCTCATTTCAGTTGATTGTCTGTATGTGTGTATGTATGTGTATGTGCGAGCCTATAGTATTTGTAGTATTTGGCATTCTTTCGGGTTATTATGATTACCTAAACTCTCGATGACCATAGATAACAAAATTACGCAGCGAAGGCACACACATATAAATCGTACGCGAGATTGGCTTTTATCTTTTGAGGCTTAAAGCAATGACTGGATTTTTATGCTTTAGACGCCTCGATTCGCTTTTCGAGTTTAATTTATCGCAATACACTTTATATTCTTATCGTCCGTTAAGTCAATACGCATTTCCGAGTTTCCGAATACTTCTACATAAGGATATAGGATTTTATTTTTTTAATTTGACTCACCAAAGCATATATCAATAGAATTTTTGTGTTGTGCGCAACATTTTTGCCACATTCTGCCAACTTTTTGACCACTAAAATCTTAATTTAACCGCTAACTTTAAATCGGTTATTATATAGATGAACAAAAGTTAATCTTCGGAATTTTTTGACCTTAGGATCCAAGTTCTTTGTTGGTTCAGGTCCGAGTCCAGGTCCTTAAAATTATTTTGAATTAATATAATACATGCAAAACAATTTGCAATCGTATACTTTTTTAAAGTGTGTGTTAGAGCTAATTAGAGTCTTAAAAAAGTATACGATTGCAAATTGTTTTGCATGTATTATATTAATTCAAAATAATTTTGTTTATCATTAATTTATTTATATACCTCAAATTACTAAAGCTAAACATTACCTTCAGAGTCTATCATATAATGCACAGCAACAACATTTTTATTTTATATGTATTTGAAAAATCAATTGTGATGCACCTAAAAATTTCGATGAGTTTAAAATCTCAATAAAAATTTAAATATACGGATCTGATGATGCGATTGAGAGCAATCGCGAAATATTATCCAATTTTCAAGTGGATTATTAAACTGTCCAGTAAGTGAAATAAAATTAATTAGAAAATACGGACAGGTCGATATGGATACATTTAATGAAATTATTTTTTTAGTGAAAATTATTAACATATTCCACTATAGAAAAACTTAATATATAAAACTACTTTATAAATAAATAAGATAATATAATTTCAGGTCCTTAATTGGGTAAGAGTCTGAGGTTCAGGTCTAGGTTCTACCAAAAGACCTTAAAGACTCGGACCTGTTCATCGGGCTATTACTTTGCATAAGTTATTGAATTGCTGTGCATGATTGTTAAATAAAAATTAACTTACTGTACCCTTAAAATTGGGCATATAAAAAATTTCTAAAAAGTCACTTAGATTTTAAATCTGTATTTTAACCGGAATATTATGCAATACTTATTCAAAGTTTAAACCTTTTTTTATTGGATTATTATGACGATAATTTTTAGTTATTACCCATAAAAATCATTGGTTTTTTAAGATTAATATTTTAAAATCTTCTGAAAATTTCGAGTGATTTTTAGGAACACCTCTGGATATAATAACTTGATATAAGAATTGCAAATATTCCAGCCTTGAATATGCTATTAAAAAAATTACGACACTAACTTTGTTTCTAAACAGTTAAACGCAGATAATAACCCCAACGCTAGCTTTATTTCTTCGCACTTATTACCAAGAGATGTGTTTAACAACATGTGTGAGTGTTGTGTAACAGTTGTTAATAAAGTTAAAATGTTTGGCATATATTATCGTGGCTCTGAAAATTAGTTTCCTCTTTCCTTGAATTTAATGAGCTAATTATTTCCAATTTCGAGCTTATGACTGCACTCTTTTTTTGTTGGTCTGAGTGCAAATATTAAGGTCCGTGATTATCGTTTAAAATGAGTGCGTTATTATTATTATTATTATACACATACTTTCAGAATTAATTTTTTTGTTCATTTTAGTTAATAACTTTGACGATAACTTAAGATTTACTAAGCCTAACAAAAATAATTGAAGAAATCAGAAATTTAATTTTTTGTTGTTGAATACTCTATTGTTCGTCAGTGAATGCTATTTTTAAAATTTTAATATAATAATAAGATAAATCCAAGTAATGCACAGTACGTATAATAGTTCGATACTCGTACCTCTGTTGCTGCAATCGGTCTATTACTTTGTGTAATTTTTTTTGCATTGCGTTGAAAGTTAAACTTTCGATCTGGGAATATATTTCAATTCGATTAATTCTAAAATTGAATAAAATATAAATTCCATCAAAATTCGTATAAACTCATCCTGCATTTAATAGAACATATATGTAACAAACTGTATTTATAGTTTTAGGACTGTATATATAGTTTTAACCCAACATTAAAATAATATCTAAACTAATTGCTGTTTTTGTAGAAGTAATATGAATATACTGTTTTTCAAATAACTGTATTAAATAACAAGAGCTAATCATTTATAAATATAAACAATTACGTATAGCAAATGAATTTTAGTTTGAATTTTGTATTGCATTAAAAGTTAATCAGTGATAGAAAATATAAGTTGTGCACACTTTTATATAACTTGGATCTGAAGATGTGATAGAGTGCTATCACGAAATATTATCCAAATTTCACC
>JAQIVF010002037.1:0-12050 GCA_034698365.1 Steganacarus magnus | reverse complement strand
TTGCAAACTGTACTCTTTAAAACTACTTTAATGCCAGATATGTTCATCAAAGTGAGCTCATTTATAATGTTCATTCTTTTTTTTAATATGAAGTCATTGCACGCACTCAGTGTTACACCACTATATACACTGCTGTGTGTCTTTGAATTATTTTTTCTACTTATTTATCTCGTCAAGGTTCCAATTTATTTTTGATAGGATTATCGTGCAATAATTTTTTTCGTTGCTAAGTCTGCCAATTATATATAAAAAACGCATTCTATATATAATGTCTCCCATCTTATACATCAATGTCTGTTAATGCTATCAATAATATAAAAGTCGCGGTATTATTAATCAACAATATTGCGTGCAATTAACTCAGAAGATACAGAATTTTGCTACTATTCTTTCTGTTAACATCTATTTATATGAATTAGGAATCAAGAAGAGTAGTTTCATTGTACATATATAATATTTTCTTATTATTTGATATTTATATAGTAAATAAAATTTATTTCAATTGATATTTATAGTATAGTACATAAAATAATAGTAAAAACGTTTGTATAATAAAAACAATATAAATACTAACGTATAGATAGAATCTCACACTCTTAAGAAATCTATTCATATGAGTGGCGAAAGAAGAATTATTTACATTATATATTTTTTTAGTTTTAAGAAATCGGACAACTATTTCGTTTTGGAACTGTTCTGATGTTTCTGTTGATTGGACTCATTGGACATTCTGGTAGTGAACCTCTGCGCTGTTTGCTGTTAGCAATGGTTGGTCCATAATCGTATGGCACTCGTGTTTGTGTCATCAGTTTTTGAAATATTTCAATTATATTATTATTGTCTTTTGCAGAACACTCCACATAATCATTTTCCCAATCAAGACATACCATTGTTTCAGCCAATTCCTGTTAGAATAAAAGTTATGAGTATTTATTTATTTTAGAAAAAATTTACAAAACAAGTAATCTAATAAACCAATGATAGGCAAAAGACAAATGGATTAAATTCCCAAAAAGCATAGAATTATCAGACCCCAGCGAGAATGATCCTATAATTATCACAATTTGTCATAAAATATAGTTTAATTTGTTATAAATATAGTTATAATCAAATTTGTTATAAATATAGTTATAATCATAGTACGAATTAGACTATAGGTCGGGCCGAGACTTGCTTTTATTTGTTAAGATTTAAAAGTTTTTTTTTTCATTAAATTTTGTGATATATAAAATAGCTTTAATTTATAACAGCTATAGCTTTCTCACTGTATAGTGTCCAGAATATATCAGTATTTGCGCTTAATTAATAGTAATTAACTGATAAAAGTTGTGATATGTAGTCATTATTTACATAAAAATATGAATGAATGAAATATGTGTAACAAATACAAATTTATTTATATCAAACCGGGCTTTAGTAAACTCAAAATTAATCGGGCTTGTGGTCGGTTAGGTGTGGGTCGAGCATAATGAAGTGTGACTCTGGCAATAAAAACTTAAGAAATTCAATCGAATGAATCGTCACATACCTTTCGCATCACTCTTTCGTCATTTAAATCACATTTATTCGCGACCACAACAATTGCTGCATGCTTTTCATTATTGTTATATCCTTTTGTTTGTATAATCATATCCCTTAAACGTCTCACTTCTTCGAACGTTTCATTATCAGTGACAGAGTAGACGAGAATGAATGCATTAGCATTGTTAATGGAGAGTTGACGCATCGCTGGAAATTCGTACGAACCAGACGTGTCAAGAATGTCCAGCGTTAATGTACCTAAAGATTAACAGACATTGTTTTTATAGTAATTTTGTTTAATTTAAAATAACGCAGTGAGTTTTTAAGGAGTAATTCAAGAATAGATATATTTTATTAATTTTAATGCTGTTAATTATTAGATTATTTATTGTTGCCTACATTTTATATCAAAGTACCGTAAATTAGGGTGTATAGCGCGCGCGTTATCTAAATAAAAATATACTACAAATTAAGAATGTGAAAAACCGGGAAACTCCCGATATTAATAGAGATTTTGATTTTCGGGAAATTGGTAAAATTAAATTACTTTTTCATTTTTAGGACTAAGCCCGGGCCGGCCCGACGAACTCTGTCTTTGGCCCGACATATCGGGGCCCGTTTCGCATTCTATTGTATATAAATTATGTGCACGCTATACAAGTGTGCGCGCTATACCCACTAATTTACGGTATTTATTCGGGATCGTACTTCTAAAATCAAATGTCGAGTAATACATTAAGAGAAAATAGACTAGGTTTTACTAAAAAAAACGTTGAAATTTTTAAGGTAACCAAATAAAAAACGGTAAGAATTGTTAACCGAAAACTTAACCGAAATTTACTACTTTTATTAACCAATAACTGACCGAAGTAATACTTATTTCTGACCGAAAATCCCTGGCCTTGCTTATCAGCACATTTAATATACTTTTAGACGAGACTATTTCTGTTGTCAACTATTATTCTAAGATATGACTTTACAACTTATTTTTAAACTTTAATTATTTTGATAATAAGCATGAAATATAAACTTATATACATTCGTTATATATATATTCAAAATCATTAGTTATATGCAAAATCTTTGGAAAAATTTAAGTTTGTTCATTTGCTTACTCACTCTCTCTCTCTCTCTCTCTCTCTCTCTCTCTCTCTCTCTCTCTCTCTCTCTCTCTCACTCACTCACTCTTACTCTTTCTCTCTCTCTCTCCATCACTTACTCTCACTCACACACACACAAACTTGAAAATTAGCTAAAATTTTTTTAAATCGATTGATACAATCAATCATAAAATGATTTTTTGACAGAATCTAGAGAGTAATTAAACACTTTTATTAGCCTTTATTTTTTAATACGATTCAACACGGTTTTAAGATCCGATATCTTTCTATCCATTTCTCTTTGTTGCTCGTCTATCATTCGCTTCACACGATTCTGCTCTTCATTTTTTAATATAATTTTAGTCTCTGACTCCTCTTTCTCTATTCGTGCCAAATTACTTTCGCGGAAAAATACAAACATTTGGTCCAAACATTTACGCAGATTTTTGTTATTCTCGTCTCTGACGGCATCTGTTACTCTATTTCCAGAAAATATGTTTTCTAACGTTTCGTTCACCAATTGTTGGTTACTGACACACAACTCATTATCGCTAGGAATTGTTTTGACAATCGCTATCATTTTCTGTTCATATAAACTAAGACTTTGGCTGAATTTTATAAGCGAGAAATTGTCTTTGCCTGTGAGAGTTCCTAATAGTTTAAAGTCTGGTCTTCTTAGCTGTAACATAGTTTGCTGTAAAATATTAATTGCAAATTTTTTAGTAACTTCAGAACTTAAAAGATTTAAAATTTTAAAGCATGTGCACAGAGTTATGGTTCGTTTACCTGTATGTTTGCATTATTTTTACGATCTCTCTCGATCTTCTCGTTCGCATACTTCTCGTGAATGTCTGTCATTCGCTGCAAGTATTTTAGATTAATTTCAATTATTTGTTGCTGTATATTAGCGCTGTTTCCCATTGAATTCATTTTCTGTTCAATTTCTTTTATCTATGATGCGATCAAAAATAAAAATAACATTCTAATAATAAATGTAATTTACTTCTAACCGTTGCTTCTTCATTCACATTCAACAGCTCATCCTTCATGTCATTTAACTTAAATTCGGTTTCGATTTGCTGTTCATCTAATTCATTCATCTCTTGCTGTTCAGCGATCGCCGCATTCAGCATCGCTACCGATATTTCCCTATCAATACGCGATACGTTATTCGCCTGATAAACTTGAAATATCAGCGTAATCCTATTGCGCAACTCTTTAATCTTTTCCTCTTTGCTTTCCTCACTGATCCTTCCTTTCGGTTCTTTTTGAAAATAATCCAAACACACGTCTTCAAGAAATTTGTGATAAACAATTAACTGTTTGTTGGTTAGTTTTGCTTCATAAATATTGCGAATCTTTGTAGCGTATAAATAAATTGCGTGTTTTAATGCCAACGAATAGCCAACCTCTGCAGTTACAGATGTTCGTGCGTTCACATCTGAGAATTTATATGTTTGTAATATACTCGACAATTTAGTCAGATATGCTTTTAATGAATGTCCAGTTATTGTGTGTCCACCAATTTTTTTCGTTTCAATATTTTTGCTCGAAAGTATTAACGGTATAAATTTCGACACATTTTCGATGAATTTATTGTTAATCAAATTTCGTTCTCCTCTGAAGTCTTCGTCAAACACCTCAAGACCCGGATGTGGCATCAAAAAACTGCTCACATGATTGAAATAAGACAATATCTCTGTTCTCGTATTTTGCGCTTCTTTACTCTGATTATGAGTCGGTTTAATCAAATGTGAATTGTAATTTTTGTCGACCGGTGTTGAGTCATCGTGATATCCAAACGGATACGATTCTTGATTTTGCCAGTCTCTCACGAGAAACACTAATCTCTGAAACATATCTCCTTTACTAGTATTTATTTCACCGCTAAACTCTTCGGCAAAGTAAGTGAAAAATTCAACAATTTGAAGCTTATCTTCGCTTACATCTCTCATTATATTTAGAATAAGTGTTGATGATAATAGTAGGTTAATAGTGAAAACAACAGCACTTTCTTGAAACGTTGTTTCAACGTCAAAATTTCCCTGTGTGTCCAGCAGTAGTAAAGCTATATCATTATCATGTTTATCTTTAATAAAATACGGTTCAGACCACATCCAAATGCCAACGGTGTGTCTCTCAGCGCCACCTCTCCAATCAAAACCTTGAAGCGTTGTTTCGTCGATTCCGTGAACCCAATCGTCTCTATTTATTTGGCCATAATTAAGATATCGCAAAAAATAGTTGAGTATAAATGATTTTCCAGTTCGTTTATTGCCGTTAATCGAAACAATTGCCACTATTCTATCGCCGATTTTTTCAAAAATGTCCGAAAGTTTTTCAATATTAATTGTAAATTTCTCATCCGTTATTTTTAGTAATTGAATTGCTTCACCGATTTCTAAATAAATTATAAATATGTAAAAAATAAATTTTTAAATAGTTATTTAGACTCATTATATAGTTTTAAAAGTGTTAAAATAGTGTTGCAAAATGTCTGAGTTTTTTACTTTCACATTCCTTTAGTAATGTTTCGGATACATTAAAAGTTTTGATTGCGATAAAGTATATTTTAAAACTAAGAAGTCATCAGTTAACATAGTGTATTGCGTTAAGTTTATAATCTAATTTTATAACTATAAAAAACCTATTTCTTTTCTATCACCTATTTTGTCACAAACTTCGAAAATTTCACACATTTTAATCGAAAATATCTCTGATTTGATAGAATTAATAATTGAATTGTGCGTTTCATTAATACTTATATTAAAAAAACAATTAAACTTAATGTTTAAAAATTAGATGACAAGTTTATTCTGATGACAATTAATTAATTAAATTATTATAAAATGCAAAAATAACACTAAAAAGCTTAAATGACATAATTAAGTTTTTTTATCTGACTTCTAATTTAAATTTAATTTTTTCATTGATATAGTTTAGAATAAAATCGCTTACTATTATTTGATAATGCCATATTTGTCTGTCTAAAATGGTGACTTATTTAAAAAAAACAATAATAATTAAAACTATTTACAAAAGTATTTATAATTTTATGTTGTCTTCAACATAAAATTATAAATACTAACGCATTTCAGCCTACAACACAACACTTGTATTATTATAAAAAAATGTAGTCTTGGTAACTATCTTTAAAAACTATAGGTTGCTAAGTATATATATATCAAACATACCTTTTAGAAATATTCTCGTTATCTTTGGTTAATAACTCTACGTTATACCTAACATTATGTTTATCATACTGATGTCAACATTTAATATAATAATATAATGCACTTGCATTTTAGTTAAACATAATGTTAGGTATAACGTAGAGTTATTAAACAAAGATAACGAGTATATTTCTAAAAGGTTAGTTTGATATATTAACTTAGCAACCTATAGTTTTAAATACAATTGCATTATATTATTATCTTTAAAGTTGTGTTCATTGTGATAAATAACGTTGAAAATATATAAATACGTTTATTCTTTAACGGTATTTTGTATTTTCTTAACAGTTTTTTAATACTAAGTAATCTGTTTTAAAGAGAATTATTAATCTCTGATTTTCATCTAAATATACTTTTTACCAATTTTTTTCTCAAATGTTGTTAAATTCAAAAATAAATTTTAGCTATAGAATAAAACTCAGTTTATTAAGATAATGTAAATATAGTGTTGTAAATATATCAGTAAATTATATATAGCAATATATCGTGAATTTTTCAAAACGTCTTTTTAATAAGTGGTTATTTTTTATAAATTCACTCATATTCGCAATTAATAACATTGTCATAATTAAATATACCATAATTACAGTTAATAATGTTGAGTGTTTAGTTTAAAAGTTTCATCAGAGTTATAGTTTAATAATCAGTTAAATTCTACTCTGCATTTGTGGTTAATCTAACAACCGAAGTATATAGTTTATTAAACTTGGAAAAGTAACTTAAACAAGTAAGTAATTAATTATTAAAATTTTAAAAATATTAACTGCAATTTAATTAAAACATAATTAGAAATCAACTTAAAGCATTATCGGTTTATAAATATTTTTTTTAATCTATAATTCGTGCCGCCATTTCTCTTCCAACAAGTGTTAAAAATGTTATGAAGTTTTGAAACGTATTCGGTTAACGTAAAGCTGTTATGGGACTATTTTTTTAGTTTATCAATACTTTAAAACTAATTTGATTTTTTAATTTATAGTTTTTAAAAACAATAATTTGCATCGGAAATAAATAATTTAGGAATTTTTTTTAATTCCAAAAAAACAAAAATTTATTTGAAATACAAAAACACAAAACAAAGTAAAGTTTTAATTTGTTTTACTTACAATTTACTAATGAAAATATAAGTTTATTTTCATAATCTAAACTAAAAGTTGTGCATTATAAATATCGCTTTGAATTTAATTTAGGTAACAAACCAAGAAATATAGTTTTATAAAAAAAATTTTGGGATAAAGTTCAGTATATACTTAATTTTGTCATAATTAGTAAGTTATAACCGATGCACATCTCTAGCACTTCGTAAAATCTATACATATTTTCGAATTTACTATTTGTAATAATTATATATGATCATGTCCTGGTCCTTTAGGTCCTTAAGGAAAACCTGGACCTGCTTATGGAACTCAATAGGTTTTGGGACCTGCTTAGTAGTTTCCATTAGGGACTCGGACCAGGTTCGGGTCCTTAATGGTGGGACATGGACTCCGACTTGTGACTCTTTAAACCCTCTTTTACCATAAGTTTGCAAATTAATTGGTTTAAAAATCTTTAAAAAACAATCGGATTTATCTCAAATTATATCTAGACTGTAAGGGTGATATATTGCCAAAATATTTATATTTTAAATTGATTTAAAATTTAAAAATACTACTAATAAAACTTTAAAAAAGTCCTAAGTCTTATTTTGGTGGGACCCGGACTCTTACCTAATAGAACTGGACTCAATTTATTAAAACCAGGACCTGACCTCGAACCGGAACATCAAATGACACGAGTCCTGAGGTACTTAAATGTCCTAAGTTTAGCTTTTGCTCATCTATACTTAGGCTATAATGCTCTGTCAAATTATTCAGAATACTAAAATAGATAAGTTTGTTAACCAGAATTAAATTATGCAAACAATTAGATTCACGAATTTGAAAGCAACCGGTAATAATTTAGTTTTTGAAAACAATTTTTCAAACACATTTGATCATTATTTCAAAGTTTTTAATGATGTCACTAAAACACATTTTTAACCTAATTTAATATCAATTTTAACTTTTTATAGAAATGGGACATCCAATTCATTTAATAAATCTGACAGATGAGATATTTTCTCTTAATATTGAAGAGATTTCTAATATTTTAGACAAAATATTTGATAAAAATGTAGCGATTGTTTCGATAAACGGCAATAAAAGAAATGGAAAATCATTTTTACTCAACTTTCTCTTGCGTTATCTTAAGTATAATAAATCATTTGGCAATCAATGGATTAATGGAGTGAATGAAGAAACTCTTGATGGGTTTCACTGGAGAGGTGGCGCTGAGAGAGACACTGTTGGCATTTGGATGTGGTCTGAACCCTATATCGTTAAAGACAAATATGGTAATGATATCGCGTTACTATTACTGGACACTCAGGGAAACTTTGACGAACAAACAACGTTTCAAGAGAGTTCTATCATAATTTCTGTTAGCCTACTGTTATCGTCAACACTTATACTAAATATCATGAGAAATATAAGCGAAGATAATTTGCAATTTGTTGAATTTTTTCCATATTTTCAAGAATCATTTAGAGGCGATACAAACACAAGAGAAAAATTATTTCAAAGACTACAGTTTGTGGTGAGAGACTGGCAAAATCAAGGCTCGTACTCGTTTGGTCATCACAATGACTCGATACCTGTCGAAAAAAATTACCATTCAGATGTAATAATACCGAAAAAAAGTCAAAATATAACAGCGCAAACTACACGAAGAGAGATATTGGCAAACTTTCAACATGTGAGCTGTTTTTTGATGCCACATCCGGGTCTCGATGTGTTTGACGAAAGCTTCAGAGGAGAACCAGATTTGATTAACACTAAATTTATTGAAAATGTCTCGAAATTTGTACCGTTAATACTTTCGAGCGAAAACATCGAAACCAAAAATGTTTGCGGAAAACCACTAACCGGGCAAATATTGAAAGCTTATCTAACAAAATTGTCGAGAGTATTACAATATAATAGACTTCCAGAAGTCAAACAATTAATTGATGCCACTCTAAAGGAATGCGATTCGTTAGCGGTATTTGCAAACGAAAATTTATCAACGCTATCAAGCAATTCTGAGAATAGTAAAAATTTCATAGATTTCTGTTCACTCGGTTCGGGTGCGTTTTCAACAGTATTCAAGTGCCGCAATAAAATTGATAATAACTTCTATGCAATCAAGAAAATTAGTTTTGAAGAGAAAAAGAGGAAAAAAGTTTGCATTGAGTTAGAGATTTTATCCAAACTGAACAGTAATTATGTTGTGAAATATATTCACTCGTGGATCGAACATAACTACTATATTAATTTCGACGGTACAGAAAATTTAGTTAACTCGAAATTAAATGACTTGTTATTTAGTCGGGAAAAAACACAATTATTGCACATTCAAATGGAGTTGTGTTCACTGACATTAAGAGACGCGATCAATATAATAGAACAACAATGTATGGATACATCATTCGATAATACATTATCGCCGGTTGGTTATTATATATCAAGTGAACTGCTCTATGAAGTCTTAGAATGTGTAGATTACTTGCATTCGCAGAGTCCAGCCATTATTCATCGCGACTTAAAACCAGAAAATATTTTAATCAATAACTTTACAAATAATAGGTTTGTGAAGTTATCTGATTTTGGTTTATCAACATTTCATGAATTTGCAGATCAATCACACACTAAATATACAGGAACTATAAATTATAGAGCAATTGAATTAAATTCAACAAAATACACAACAAAGGCGGACATTTATAGTTTGGGTGTTATTTTGCAGGAACTGTTACACATCGATATCAAGTATGAATAGTTTAAATAAATTTAATGCATAAAGTATTCATTTTCTAAAAATTAAATGATCAAAGTTATTTTAGGCAGAATTAAAATCATTATTGTTAAATCAAAAATTAATTCTTTTAATTGAGTATTTTTTTATTTTATTCAGTGACACCGATAGAAAATGCACTCCAGTATTGGAAAAGAAAATGAATTATATGAGAACATTAGTTGAAAAACTACTTTCACTTTTTCCTATTAAGAGACCGAACTGTAATGAGATTTTATTAGAAAAAAGTTTTTGGCTTTTATCTACAGAAGAAGTGTTATCAGATGATCAATTGATGAATTTTTTTTCGATTTCAACAAAAGTAGATACAATTGAGGATCATTTTATCAAGTATTTTATTCATACAAAGTTTAAAAATTTAATATAAGAATAAATTTATTTAATTCGGTCATTATTATAAATGATCCAAAACTGCCAATTTAAATAACTTTAAAAATTTAATTCTTACTTGAGAACTATTATTATGGCAGTATTGATACTTTTATAATAAAATAAAGTTAAAAGTGAATACATGTTTCGCAATGGCTTACTCCAAAATATTTTTTATTAAAATAAACAAAGTTTGCAGCATTACTTTGCATGAGAAAATAATTCGCATATTAAAACCTACAATTTAACTAGAAATTAATTATTTACTGAGAAGATTATAATTAATCATGAGTTTGACGAGTAATTTATGACTTTCACGTGACATTTCACAGATATTATTCAACTACATGTTGAAATAATTAAGATTAAAATCACAATTATCTTTTAACTAAATCTCTAATACTTGGAGCTTTTTATAACATACTTTTAGTGTATGTGAGATGTGTTCAATGAGACGCCACTTATAAGTAAATAAATTTAACTTAAGAAACGTATCCGCAACTGAAAACACAGTTCAAACGAAATTCATTATTGCATAAACTATTATTATGGATCGCAGCCATACATATCAATAACATTCAAATAATTATGAAATGCTAACAATAATTTTATTTAATACCAGCAACAAATAATTATTACTTGTGTGTAAATTAAATATATATATATTAAATCATTTACAAATATAAATCTAGTACATTAGAAATTTAATTTTGGTTAATTATTAAAATTATGCATCATTATTATAATCAGATAAACTTTAATAAAATTTTGCCGATGATTTTGGATCAAAGTTTAGAGCCTTGTGGTCCTGTTACCCATAATATTCCGTTTTATTCACCAGACATATCTTACTCCACCCCAACCCCGACGACCGTACAACGGATATCCCCATCCACCACCAGCTCCCCAAAGACCTCTGTAGCCCAAACCGTAAGCTGGTCTTATGTATCCGTAACCATAACCCCATGGAACAGCTGTAACGCACAACACAACCATAAGAGCGACCATCAAAACTGCCAAAACCTGCAAAGAAAGAGTAAATTTTTTAAAATAAATAAAATGAATAAAGAAAGTAAACTTTAATACTTTAAGATTCATTTTGCAGCAGTGAATGAACACAACTAACAGATGATGAGTTAAATTTATTAAATTCAAAAATGACAATTGAGTATGAATTTAGCTGAGCGTTTCGAACTATTAATATAAAAATTGAAATTAAAAAATACTAAAAAAGATGTTTCTCGAAAAATATCTATTTAGTTTTTACAAATATTTTAATTAATTAACTAAGAAAAAATTCTTCATAATTATTAGTTACTGAAAAATAAATTTTTTTAAAAATATCAAAAAATGTCAACTCAAGGATTTGATAGGCTATTAAAGTAAAAGGTCGTGAAAATAAAAAGGTCTTCCCGACAAAAAATATACTGTATAACATATTTAAGTAAAATCTTATTTTTAAAAATATATTATACTTCCTTAATTACTTGAAAAAATAATGGATTGATTGTATAGAAAACGCTGCAAGGAAAAGCAGTTAATTTATTATAAAATTTAATGAAAATACTGCAACTTAAAAATTAACATAACTTGAGTTTTAACCCCCCCATCAGTACCTTGGCAGAATTTACTGCCTCAAACACTTTGAGTAATAGTATTGAAAAGTATTGAGTAACAGTGAAATGCGTCTCGAATCGTGTCAGAAAAATTTTTTATGCGTGAAAGTATATTGGAAGCTGACTTATTTACATTATTTCTAGTTTGAAATTTTAAAAAAGGGTTCTACTAAAGGTTTAAAAAAGATTCTAACAATAAAATGTTGCGTTTCTTTCTCTTAACTCTCAATAACTCTTTAATAGTCTTCTTAGCTCTCGCTTTCTCTCTCTCACTCTCTTTCATTCTTTCTTTTTTTCTCCTCTATAACATATCCCTCACCGTTGACAACGGAGAAAAC
>JAQIVF010002036.1:0-12057 GCA_034698365.1 Steganacarus magnus | reverse complement strand
CCAGAATGGTGGCAGAAAAAATTTTTATGCTTTGAAATATACTGGAAGTAGGCTTATGTACAGTGCATAAAAATTCTACCACTATTGCCTAGTATGGGATTATAATAAGGGTTCCACTGGAGGGTTAAGGATGCAGTGCTAGACTAATCAATTTACAAACTAAAATTATTAACACTTTGAAACATAAGGCAACATTTGGTGACTTACTACAAGTTGTTGAATTATTAGCATATTTTCCTCATAACTTACATATATCGAAACTGTTCTTAATTTCAGTTAACATTATGAGATGATAGGAACATTTTTTGGATGGGATATAATTGTCAATTACTGTGACATTAGCTAACCCTCAACAATATTCCAATTGAGTTCTTAAACATTAACATTGGGAGTTAAGATAAAAATCTTTTAATAATTTATTTTCCGTATTGAGCCGTCTTTTTTATTTATTATACTGTAAACAGTTATAAACAAACGTAACACCAAAACTCGCATAAAAAAGAATGAACGAAATAGCATCTCAAGGCTTTCAACACTTTATGCAATGTGTTAACTGCACCGGAAGTGATGTGATTTGATTTGATGTGATGATGTAAATCAATTCGGTTGTATCATCTGTAGATTAGCCTCACGTTTAAAGTTTAATTGTAAACTATTATAAACTAGTTATACGCATAATGCTATAATAGTACTTTTTTCGTTCACATGATTAATTGGATTCGATAGTAACAAAACATTGTTTATATATTTTTGAAATTAATTGAAATCCGTTAATTTTCAACATCATGTCAAGAATTTGTGATTATTTTAGTTTTTAATATTTTAATAAGAGATTCTGGTTGTTTACGTCTCTTTCTACAATGTTTACTGTAATGTTAGCACTATAAATATCAAGCAGAATCCTTCTCAATACCAAATTGAAAATGTCATGTTCCTTTCATTGATAAAAAATATAATTAAATAAATCATTACACGGATTATAAAAGAGTCTAGAAAATCAGGTTTGAGATCTGACACATTCTGGAACTTAAAAAGGCGAGAATTTTACTAAAACACCATTCAATTGACTTCATTTAAATGGAAACTTTTCGAAGCTGCACTCCACTCAATTCAACAAATTATTCAACTTGACCTGAATTCTTTAAAATTTTAAGGACCAGAAGCTCTGCGAACCGTTGGCTTCTATAGTCCCAATAAGTCCAACGCTTATTTTGATCCAAAGCTTACTCTATAAGAGTTTTAATAAAATCATAATTTCAAAAACTAGCGGATATGATGATTTAATTTTTATTCTTTGAAATAAAAAATGATATATAAGATAAAATTTGCGATGCAATAGAAATTCACGCTCGTATTGACTGACATATAATGCGCGCCAGTTTATATGAAATGTATATTTAAACGTTAAAACAAGCTTTTATGTTCATAAATAGCGATCACAACTATAGTTAATTGACTAAATGTAAACCTAATTTATGCAAATTATCTCAAATTAAAGCTATTTAAATTTAGACATGGTTTAAATAAATAAGATAATAATTTGCTAACTTAATTGGGATCGCATTTCATATAAATCTGTTAAGTGTGCGAACACTTTAGTCACTAGTAATTTAATAAGTTTTATAATTTGAGATTAAGTATAAAAAATCGCATACAAATTCACTTAAAATGCTAATCTACGTCAAGAATTTTAAAAATTGTTATATAATTGATTTTTTGTCTAATTACACAAATGTACATAAATTTCACGATGTTATTAATTAGGCATTAATACAATACAATATACAATAAAATGTTGTTTTTTAATTAAATTACTGTTTGCGCGTTAATCGTCAAACAATTCAAAAAAACAAGGAAATGACATATATATTAGTGTTTAAATTTTATTACAAAAGTGATCGTAAAGCTTCGTTTCAATAAGATTAAATTTAAACAAATTCATAATTTTTCGTTTAATTGTGATAAAACTAAATTATGAATATCGCTGTTAATTCCAGATCTTCAGAAAGCTATCCCAAGAGCCAGTGGCGACTGCCATACCATCATCTGTCACTCCGAGACAACTGACACGGTTGTCATGACCAGCCAATACACCTAACATTCATTATAGGTTTTTACTTATTTGCAAATATAATCATTATCTATTAATGTTAAACTAATAAACCAAACATTCCAATAGGAACCTATCATTTAAATTAAAAGCTTATTATATCGAGATTCAATTCCCAATTTCGAGCATATAAGCATATAAGCATAAAACTAAACTTATTCATTAATTCGAAATAAGAAAAATTTGTTTATTTCTACAAAAAAATAAAACTAAAAATAATGACTGAGTAATAAGATTAATAAAAATTAATTAATAATTAATTTTAGCTTTAAAAGTTTTGCATTATTCGGCTGTCGAAAATCATTTCTATGATAATAATTTTAGCTTAAAAATATCATGATTAGGAAAAGTAAATAACTTAAGAATGATAATTCAGGGCTTTATAGAAATCGAAAAAGTCTTAAAATAGGATACACGGAAAGACTGCAGATAAAACTATCAAATTTTCGTGTGCAGTCTATTTGGCCTCAAAAGAAATACGATAAGATAAAAGCTTAAAGTATATACCGTACTCTGTAAATTAAAAAAATAATACAACGTTAACACATCTATTTATTTTCAGTTTATCACGAAAATACTGGTCTAAATTTTTTTTAATGAAATTTAATTTTTAACTAATTGTTAAACTATTTGGTTCTAAGTTTTATGACATTAAAATAACATTGGTTTGTGCTATTATTATCGACTGTAATTTCTTGTTTTAAAACAATTTCCTACTAAGCTATAATGTATTCTGAGAAGCGATTCGCGTGACGGCAATCAAGTTGTTTATATGCATAATCTTATCTAATGTTATTTAGATAAAAATATTTTATTATTAAAATAGTAATCGACATCTACTGAATATTCTATTGAATTTCCTAATTAATATACAAAACAATTCTGATAAAATTTCGAAGCTTCGAATACAATATTTAATCGCAAGCTTTTTGTTTACATTTGTCGAACTAAATTTACCGAAATTAGCAAACGAAACGAATTTGTTATTTACATTAGTTAATCGGTTGCGGGAAAATGCAATTGAAGGAGCAATTAATTGTTTACTCGATAATTAAAACACGAAAATGAGCAATGAATGAATGAATGAATTGAATCAACTTGAATGAATGAATGAATGAATGAATGAATGAATGAATACCTGCGCGTTCAGCTTTCATCGAATCCCAAACATTACAATTGAAGTCATCATATCCAGCTAATAGAAGTCTACCACTTTTGGAAAATGCAACTGAAGTAATGCCACATATGATGTTATCGTGTGAATACATTGCTAATTCTTGGTCCGCACGAATATCAAATAGACGACATGTGGCGTCATCAGACCCAGTAGCGAATGCGTGTCCGTTTGGAAAAAACTAATTCAAATACATAATCGATTGTTAGAATACTATCAAATAAATTACAAAATCAAAGCCTACAGTGACAGCATTAATATCTGACTCATGTCCTGGAAAAGTTTGTTTGCACATTCCATCTCTTATATCCCATAACTAAATACGCAAAGAGATAAATAAGAAAGGGGTTAATATGACTATTAATTAAATAATAAAAATGATAATTAGTACTTTTGCTGAAGCATCACAAGCTCCGGATACAAATGTTCTGGTATCGGGTGATAATGATAGAGACATTACATCTCCAGTATGACCTGTAAATGATGTGCATTGTTGACCTGTTTCTATATCCCAGAGAGCGCTGAAGTAGTGTTATAATATTGAATTTAGTAATAATTAAATAATAAATATCATAAAAAATATATAAATATCTTATATATCATACCATGTCATATCTCCAGAACTAGTAACTATTTGGTTATCATCAAGAAATCGACAACAAGAGAGATAACCGGTATGACCTGGTAATTCACGGCTGACTCGTACGTTGCCTTCTCTTGTTTTAAGACTATAAATGGAGCAGATGTTGTCAAGACCACCACAAGCGACATAAGAACCTGATGGAGCGTAGGCACAAGTCATGACCCAACTCGAACGGAGAGGAATGGCATGAACCTTGTTTGTTGTGTATGCATCCCATACTATTAGTTTACCGTCTTGAGATGCTGACACTAGATATCTACTTCGCGAATCAATTTAATCATAATTTAAGTTCTCATAAGTGCAATTAACAACAACAATGTAAATCATAATAATAGAAATATTCAATATTCGTATTTGTATTAAGAAGTACCTGGAATCTGACCCCCAATGCATGGCATATATTTTTGCTAAATGACCCCTAAGGGTCCTTCGAGTTCGCATTTGAATTCTGCCGACTGGTTCCATATTAGCAGTGGCCTGAACCAACGTTGTGTCACACGCCGCCTTTCGTGCATCCTATCAATGCATTCAATTCAATATAGATATATAGATATATGCTAATTAGTTGTTAGTTTGCATGCAATAGATAGCAATTGCTTCAAATAAATGTTTCATTACTATTCTATTATATTATTGCTATCATGTATTGTCATGTCAGTGTTGGGTGTTGTTGTGATTTTCAATTTCTTTATATTTATTGCATTTTCATTATGTAAAACATTTCCATATCATTCATCAAAAATTTATCTTCCTCTCGACTTTCACACATCGTTTGACGTCAAAAAATGTTGCTCGAATGAAGCTGACGTCAGGCATTACTCCTGCAGTTGTTGCCATGACAAAGATAGCGGGGATATGGCTATATGGCTATGCTTTATGGATATAAACTGTATTTTTAGTATATCTTCTCTTTTAGGTCACACCTTTCAACTATCAATTTTATATATATGTCTAACTTTCAAAGGCAAGTGTGGTTCGGTTCCACTCATCAATCCAATAATAAATCCCGTTTTACCCAAATTTTAATGCTAATCTAATATAGGCGTACATCTAAAATATATCAATTTATGATAATCTCAGTGATTATCTGAGGCATAGCACAATACAAGTTTGACAGAGCAAGAGCTAAATCTAATACAAATTTGAAGCAACATGTGTGTGGATTACGTGACTTCACTCACGAATCGTCTAAACTAAACACAATTAAAATCAAATGTAATGGTTTGGCAGTAAATACAATAACACAGTAATAATGATAATGTTATAGGTTTGAAGTGTGAATGCAAGTTGTAATGTTTGAATGTTCATATTTGAGGTGTGGCATAGACAAGCATAGTATTAGTATATAATATATCGTATCATATATTCATATCATATATCGTATTGTAATAGCAAATTGTATTGTAGTATTACTATACAACACAATTGGCATCACTATATTGATTAATCACAATTTAATTGCATTTATTTACAGCTATAACAATAAATAGCAGTGCATATAATTAGCTCACACTATAAACATATTGCATGTCAAGCTATCTCTATGTGAGACACTAAAAACAAATCTGTTTGGAGCGACAAATAAAACACTACACTATTATAGTTTGAAATAATATTTAAGAATGCAAAACAATTAACGATAATAATGATAGTGTGGTGTAATGTTCAATAATAGTATATCGATAATGGCTTACTCTGATAGTATTCTTCAATGTTTCAGCTTCTTGTCTAAGACTGTCTAATTCATTCATTTCTTCAGAGAGATCACAACAATCCGATACTTTATATTTAGATCACATCCAAAACTCAACACAGCCTTATATTTGCAAACAAATTCATATTTATTTCGCGTCAAAAAAATGGAAAACAAAAATACAGTAAAGCGGAAAGAAGTGAAATGCTTGTCAATTGGAGATAAAATGGCGATAATATTACATTTCGCGATACATACCTAACATCGAGTATGTTTTATCGAGTAGTAACGCACTCTAGTATGTAACGCAGTAACGCACACACTATACACACACATTGCACACAATAATAGTTAGATTACAATTGTATATTCATTTATAATTAAGCTAAAGCATTAACATTTCTAAACAAACGCTGTAACATATATATTGATGATACTGTTATGCTTATTAAACAAAACATTCTCTAATTAAATAGATATTAGCATTTTTGGTGTTTACACCGAACCGCTACAAACTAAAGTAATATGCA
Source organism: Steganacarus magnus (assembly GCA_034698365.1). Taxonomy (NCBI): domain Eukaryota; kingdom Metazoa; phylum Arthropoda; class Arachnida; order Sarcoptiformes; family Steganacaridae; genus Steganacarus; species Steganacarus magnus. The sequence goes on along the minus strand of JAQIVF010002036.1, from coordinate 5,907 downwards.
CTTATATTATCCTTTCAAACCGTATTCACAGCATTTCTAACAATTAATTAAAGATATAATTTGATTTTTTAGGTTTAATTCGTTGATTGAACACATTATTATTGAACCCTTCGAAACGTCAAACAAAATTCACGTATTTGTGATTAAAACGTTGATTTTCAAAAGAAAAGTGTAAGAACTATAATTAAAGATATGTTTTTTGGTTTTTATTTCAATTATTATACAGCTCCTAAATGAGGCATTAAAATCTAACTTTTTATCAATTTAGTATTTATATAACTTGTTATTTTACTTGTTAAAAAATAAAAGTTTTTATCTTTGCAAAATGTCCGTTACATTTATACCATAACACTTTAAAATTTTACAAACGTAATACATTTTTAACAGTTATTTTAATGCAATTTTACAAGTCTAGAATGCATTATGAAACTTCGAGGAAAGGTCTAGGGTTCAAGTTCGCCGAAATCAAGTTATGTCTTTATTATTTCAAATCTTGAATTAAACTTTAATACTTACTTTAATAATACTTACCGTTAATGTAGAATTTTGGTTAATATGTTAGAAATTAAAATGTACTTATTTCGAAACTACCTGTATGTGCAGAAATTATAAAATAATTTACCCATCAAACAGTAAAAAATTGTATATTCAAACACATTCGGAAATTAGTCATCTTTTTATTTTTATCCACACGATTGTTCCATACATATTAATAAATTATTTTTTCAAATAAGATAGTTTTATAATTTTAGATTAGAGTATTAGTTAGAATTTAAAAAAATATGGATATAATTAAAATAAAGAAAAAAATTTGAAGTAAAAGTAGTAAACTGACATAGTTATCAAAAGTTTTATCAGACATTATGTTAAATGTTCAACACTGTTATCGATTTGTTTTAAATAATAATTCTTACATGAGAATAATTTTGATGATAACAAAGTTTTTAGACGAATTTTTAAATCATCATGTATTTAAATCATTCCCATGATAAAAATAATTTCACTTTCGCTTTTGCTTTCAAAAAGCGACACAACACTACCTTAAATTATATTTTACTTTTAATTAAGCTTTTTCTTCTTTTTCAATTTTTCTTTTAATTTTTTTGTAAATTTTTAATTTTTCTTTTATCTTTTTAAACAACACTAGTTATATTAACAGAAATTATAGTATTAATATACAGTAATTTATTTTTTAACAGCAAAATTTATTTGAGCACTAAATTCAACTGAATTAGCTTAACATTTAAATAATTACTTTAAAATTCTAACTCGTGGATAAAAGGACCTTAAATGTTTCATTCAGCTTTATTAAAAATTGAACAGACAAATAAAACACTTGCGCCCCGGGAATGTCATGTCCATTTAATTACAATATCCTATACGGTAATAATTTAACAAATTTGAAATTTAAACATCATTTTTTTGCTTACACGTTCATAACGAGAAGCGAAGTTTAAGGATTTAATATATGTCCGTTTATCTGTGTCTGCAGCCATTTATAATAATAATAATTTATTCTTAACGATAAATTTACATTAAGTAATACATTGAAAATCCTAACGTTAAAAAATGTTCGAATCGAAGGGTGAACTCTAATATTTAAGTACAATACCAACAATTTATATTTTAAACAACTTTAAACTAATATCGGTTTGAAATATATTCAAATATAGAGGTTAATGAATATTAATTAAAGTCTAAAAATCAATTGCATATAAATATTTTTTAATTATTAATTATAGCTTTAAAATATTTTATCGATTTCTTCCGCTCGAAAGTAAACTTTATAAAATTAAGATTAGTAGTATCAAAAAACAATTTTAAATAAAATAAATTATAACTTAAGTTGTTTTTATATATAATAAATAAATAACAATGTGTGTTAATTTTCTATTCAAAGAAAAAAACAAAAAATTATTTCATAATTTCTATTAAAAATTTTTCTTGTATTTATAACCAAATAAAATGTTTAATTATACAATTATTATTTGAATTTTTTTATCACAGTTAAATTTCATTTAATATTAATATATTATTATTATTATTATTATTATTATTAATTATTATCCCTAATTTTTAATTCTATCTGTATGTTCTCTAAAATATTAGATTTAATTATTATCGAATTTTACTTTCAATAATTCTAAATATTGGAAATTACTTTATTCTAAGTTAAGTTAAAATACCTTATCTATACTTAGAGAAACATAGAAATTATATAACGATACAAATTTTTAATTTTAAATATTTTCAATTATAAATTATAACACAGAACTTTTTCTTCTGACAAAAGGCACAATAGTTTTATCGATAAATTAATTTAAAAATGTGATGAATAATTTTCAAACTACCGTTTTCCCGCGCCTTATCCCCCACTAAGGAAATTGTGAATATCGATGACCCATAGGGGAAGAACTCACATTATTCCCCCATAGCAACGGGTAACCATTCAAGCCAAATTTGCCCCATGGGGTAAAAAGTGAGTTTCGACAACTTTTATTGAAATTTGTCGAAATTCAGTTTTTACTCCATAGGGAAATTACTGAGTTTCGAAAATATTTACGATGTAACAAGACTCGCATTATTACCCGTGGGGTATAAATTTATTTTATCCCCCATAGTAACTGACCATTTTTACGAAATGGTCGTGTTTCACATTCCCCAGTGGGGGGGAATAAGGCGCGGGAAACGGGTAATTACACAAAACAATTAAGAAGTTTTATTTTTGCTGATCAAAATTGGAATCGAACTCGAATTTGGGCTATTATTGCTTAGAGCTTTCTCTCTTAGACTAATGTTTTCATAAGCCTGTCCATCCTGTAAGTCCATATCAATTTGAACGCAATTACTATTATTGTTAGAATTATTGGTTAATCGCGGCGGTAATGGCGGTCGAGTCATATTATTTTGTTCGCCACAATTTCTTGCTATTATTTGTGGCGGCGATACAGAAAATGGCATATTTTGTGCAGAAGGTGCTGTTGTATTACTAATTACGATCGAATTAGAAGAAGCGGGACGAGTTGTCACTGTCGTATATTTGCCATCACAACCCGCTGCCACTTCGCTCGTGTACTTTATATTTGTGTATTCGCGACCAGCTTGTAAACTTTTCTGCAATCATATTAAAATACAATTATTTGATATTTAAGTATATTTGTGATAAAATTCAAAACCTGTTCCGCTAAAATTCGTTGCTGCAAAGTTTCGATATAATGCTGTACAGCGAGATAAACGAATTTATACTGTGCTTCTGTCTGAACCATACCAGACCTCTGAGAGCGGACAGTCTGTATAGACCTTTGAATATCTATTTCGCAGTCTAACCCATGTTTTTTGATTTGATCAATAATCTGATCGATAACAATAAATGTTCCTGTTCTTCCAATTCCAGCACTATATAAATAGTCTATAAATTAATGCTGCGTTAAATTGACATATAAAAATTAAAATCGGAACCTGCAGTGAACAATAACAGGTCCCGCGTCTTCTATAAGCTCTTGTTTCCTATTGACATCATGAAGAAAATTGAGAACACATCCAGGATCTGATGGCACGCCATGATCTGGCCATGCAGTGAAGTGGTAATGATATATTGTGCGTGAAATTAATTTAGAATGTTCTTCCTTAGACACTATAAATTCTCTAAGTGTGTAATCAATGGTTGGTTTTTCACTAACAGTCTTAATGGTAATCTTTGCCGCGTCTTTGGTCTGTCCCTTATCAGGCCAGTAACGAATGCATTTATTCTTTCCTCTCTCTATTTCTTTAGTTGTCATCACAATGACGGCACTTTTTTCCTGCCAAACCATCCACCAAAAATCGTTTACTGTGCTCAGCAGAGGTCCTTGAGTGGCGATATAAGTTTTTTTGCTTACATCTGAACCCATGTTTTCATCATCAATCTAACAGTATAATAACAAGAAATTTCATTTTAATAAAGTGGTATGCATTTATTTTTTCGCGCAATTACTCTAATAATATTTGCATTTATATAATCAGCTCCAACAGTAGTGTCCACATCACGAAGAAGAACACGCGTGTAATCAACTAAAAGGTCAAATGTCATGTTAAGTTCATTGTATAAATAAACAAATTTAAAAGTGTAATAAAGTGTAATGACGAAACACTAAGTAATCTACATGTATGATATCACAAATGTAATCTAACGCGTCATAAGTCTATTTAATTTGAATATTTTTAATGTTTAGATATAAATATATAAATAATTAGATATTATAAGCGTTGCAGAATATTTGAAATTATAATTCGTATATAATCGTATGAACGCGTCAGCAAAAAGCAAAACAGATAAAACTAGATTCTAATAACAATTTACAACTTACATGGCAAAATATTTTTATATCTATTTTTCACTCTATTTTCGGGTCTCTGTCCTTCTTTACGGGAATACAAGTGTTTACATTCTTGTTGCTGTAAATACTTTGGTAAAAAGTTTAACTTTAGTTTCGGTTCAAAAAATATTATTAACATATATAAAGTATAAATACAATAGTAATTATATTGGAAAATAGTTCTAATACCTCGAATTCCTCCCAAAAGCCCGCTTTACCACTATTTTGTATATTTTCTTTGGACAACACTTTAACTCTATTTTCAATGGTAGAAGCGGTAATTCGCGTGGCATTGAATGGATTTTTCAAGTGCACAACTGTTCCGGTCGTTTCGACCATTGGATTCTTTTTATAATGATCGACGAGATGAGTCAAACTCTCGAATTTGTCGCCACCTCCGACATCAAACCTATTATCCTGACTCCTGATCATCACGTGAGTGACTTTATCATCAGTTCTGACAGTTAGCACATAATCTCCAGGTTTGCTTTGACTCTCACGCACCAAAAAGCTCCCATTCTTGCCCTTTTCCAGCACTAACTTCTCAGCCTCTTTACCAGATAGCGGTCCATGAAACCAACGCTCAGACGTTGGATCCGATGATATTAATGGAAATTTTAATTCAATAACTTCACCATTTTTTTCTTTTAGTTGTCCCTGATTTTCCATATAATACTGAACCAATTCAGCCAAAGTGGCGAACTTCTCTCCGCCATACAGATCATAATAATCACCAGTATTTTGTATCTTAATGTGAGTTACTTCTCCATTACGTCTAACAGATAGAGTAAAGTCGCCCGGATTTGACTTACTCGGTCGCGCTAAGAAACTACCATCAAATCCGCGCTCCATTAACATCTTCTCTGCGTCCACACCGGATATATTTGGGTGAAACCATCGACCGTGACTGCAATGCAATACAACACAATCAATCGCAGTGTTTAGCGTGCCATTAATGTATGCATACCTTCGTGAGCCCATTATTGGTGCTACAGATTCATTAGAATAGCATTTAGCAGACAAAACTCTATTGAAAGCCAAAATGATTGCTATGACAACATTCAATTATTATGTATGTATTATGTATTATTCAACACACAATTATTGAGGCATTCCCTATAAAAGTGTATACCTTTTAATACAGTGCTTTCCCAACCAATTCTGCGATCATCCAAATGTCTATCACTTTTACAAACTAAAATTCACAGTAAAAAACCCTGAAAAATATAAAACGCTTGCAAAATAACGAAAGCAATCAATAAACAAACAATAAGATAATAAAATGCTTAGTTTGCTAAACAATCATTGAATTCAATAATATTATTTATAATAAACATATTTTATTCATTAATGTATATTTTAAAATTTGCTTTTATTTTTTGTTATCAGAAATAAGAAAGTTTTATGTTTGGATAAAATCACGAATCGGAGAAACACCATATTAAGAACTTAGTATTTCACAGTAAAACTTCGTTATTATTAGGGCAGTGAAAATCGTTAGAAAAACGGGTGCCAAATCGTTTATCAATCGTTAGATAAAATTGCCAAATTC
>JAQIVF010002035.1:0-12059 GCA_034698365.1 Steganacarus magnus | reverse complement strand
ATTAATGATGCAGCAATGCATGCGTTAGTGTATAACACGAGTGTTGAACACAGGTAACTCAGGTGTGAGGTGTGGTCCACAACTGCATCGATACTGCATTTATTTACATTTTTGTCACAATCAAAACACTTCAATTATGTCACAATTACGGCCACAATTAGTATCGATTTTTGTTAACATTTTTTTAATCAATCCTTTTCTACTAATATTCATATTAACAAATTCAAAAGGTATGCGAAAATCTATTTCAACTGAAAAAAAAACTGAATTTGATTTTTAAAAATGCATTAATTCTAGTGACAAGTCTAGAGTGTTATGTCTGTAAAAATCAAGAAAATAATAAAGACAAATGTATTGAAACTGTTCGGACGTGCGAACTAAAGGATGATAGATGTCTCACCGAAGTTCGATGGGGAAGTATGTGTGATATATATCGCCAATAAATCAAAATTGATCACAAACTCTTACTCATTGACATTTGTATTGATACGCAGGTACGCCTTATTGGGACCCAACTGGAGAAAAACAGTTTTATATTTCAAAACAGTGCGCTACAAAAGTTTGTTTGAAATTAGTTTTTTTCTGAATAAAAGTTTACTATTGATTGATTATTTGTTTGACGAATTTTAGAAAATATGCGACGATTCCATACGAAATGTGTCGAAGAGATGCGACCGAATCTGGTTTAATGACTGGGAATGTGTTGAGTGTTGTAACGGTGACCGATGCAACTATTATATTACCGTAATATATCACAATTCATTATCCATTTTTTACAACAAAATATTTTAACATTACGTAATTTCAAGTTTCTATAAGCAGAAATTTTAAGTTTTAGTGCGCCATATTATTTTTTATGGCGGCATTATCGCAATATTTCACTCAATAGTTTTAATTAATTTAAACAAACACAAGTTAAACTAATACTGAATTTTGCATTAAGTTTGTTAAAAACAATGCGGGAAACTATTGACTTACCGGTACATATTGCTCTATGTGTAAGTTGATTCACACATTGTAAGATTGCGGAGTGAAAATAAATGAATGGATGCGATCATTCTTAAATCATAACTTATAATGTATGCGATGCTCGCATTTTAGTAACTTATAAGCACACAAATGGTGCTGAAAATTAATTTAGCAATTTCTATATTACAATCTAAAGAAACTCGAATATTAGTTGCAAGTTAATACAAAAGTAGCGTTTGCTTTATTATTTAAGTAAAAGTTAAATATTTCTAAAATTATTAAAACTACTTTACAATGAAATATAATATTAAAGCTCTAATAATTACATCGTTTCTTACAGCTTGGATCACAAATTTTATACCCCAAGTTTATACCAACTCTACTGTGTTCTCTATTCACGTATTTCATAATGCATTACATTGTACAGTAATACAATTACCTTACAATTCTCTATTCTTCAAGTAATCTCAACCCATTTTTTATAACTATTTAAAAGCTTTGTAAAGTCGATAACATCTATTTCTCATCTAATGTAACAAATCATAACGTTATACAATAAAATATATTTTTAAAATAAATTCGCCAAATTAATTAAATGCCTTATAGTCGGCCTGTGATGAGCGCAATGCCACGGATTTTTTAGTTCACTCATTTGAGACACTATTAACTTCATCTGCGAGAAAATTAGCGATTCGCCGATCATGTAAGAGGAACGACACGCTCTCGAAGCGATTACTCTTTTCAAACTCTTCAGTTTATAATCTGGTGCCAACTCTATTGGCGTTTCTCTGATATCATTAACAATCTGTTCGATGTCGTCAGTACTTGCTGTCCAATCCTTCGAAACCGGCAAAGTAGTTAACTTTAATTTTTTACCTGACGGTGAATTGTCGTCAATTATGATTCCAAATCCAATTTGTTTAAATTTGCGCATATTGTCAATAATAATCAATTCGTTGACTGAACTAATTTCAAGAGGCAGAGGACAAACCAGTTTCTGTGATTCTACTAACGTTTTGTTCAGAAGTGTTTCGTAATTATATCTTTCATTGGACGCGTGTTGATCTATAATAAACAGGTCTTCGTTCAATTTTGTGATAATAAAACCCAAATTAAATTGTCCGATAATTTTCATCTTTAAAAACGAATCCTTACGCAGAATATGGTTGAGCTCAGTCTCCGCTCTTTCGTTCTGCGATGGAGATATCTTAGCGGAAAATTCAGTGCCATTTTCAACGTTATTTTGATTACAAACTTCGTTAAACATTTCACTTATTTTATTCATATCGATGTCAACAGTGAGTTCCGTTTGGTCTATTACTGGCTCACACTCATCTAATGTAATGTCAACGCGATTATCAGTGGTTATATTTTGTGACAACACATCCCTCGTAAGTTCGCGTATTTCCGTTATTTCATCGTCAATCCCATGATTTGTATCATCCTTTTCTAACAATACATTTACGTCATCGCTGCTAACATTTTGGCAATTAGTTGAAGATTCCTGTGTAATGTCATTATTGTTAAAATGATTTGGTAGCGTTGAATGATCATTATCATTATCATTATCATTATCATTATCATTATCATTATCATTATCATTATCATTATGAATTCGCACATCGCTATCAGAAATAGCATCTGAAACGTTATAAATTACATTTGCATTTTCATTTGTAAATTTTTTCCTACGCGGTGGCGATTTTGGAATATCTTTATTAGCAATTAAAATATCAGACGCATTACAAAAATTGTATGAACGCTTGCAGTGTTCCGGAGATTTTTGAATATCGTTATGATTGGTTATGGTATAACTCGTTGTATATTCAGTATCGCGTGAGTCAGTTGGCAAAGTTGGAGATCGCGAAACGCCCATATTATCATCAAAATTTATAGTTGTTTTAGCTTTCGATACATTATCGTAACTCAAATCATTGCCAACAAAACTATGTTTAAACGGCGAATCGCATGGAGAACTACATCTGCCCATAAATCTCATTGACTTTTTTGATGTTAATATCGTGACTTCTTCGTCATCGGTGTCCGATTGTCTCTTGTTTGATACCTGCGATCGATTTTCTTTTTGCAAAAATGTATTTCGCAGCGAATTATGACACGCAGAAAGCGAGCCAATATCAGAATTAGTGTCTTTATTAAACATATTGGAAAGTGATTTCTCTAATATCGAAAAGATGCGACTTTCGTTGCATATTATTAACTGACGCTTGTCTGGAGTGACGTTAATATCAACCAGAGATTTATCGATCGTTATAAATAGCAATACAAATGGGTATTGATTTGAATTAAAATTGCGATATATTTCGGTCACAAATTTCGAAACACTCTTCAATTCACACGCTCTTCCGTTAACGAAATAATACTGTCGATCATTAGTATTCCTTCCATAACCGGAATCGCATTTCGAAATAAAGCCAGTGATAATAATAGTTTCCTTCTCACCGTTTGGCTCATAATATTGCCTAAACTCTACTAAATTATTAAATTGTTTCGAGTCAAACAAATCGATTATGTTATTCTTAAGAGTGACACCATTGCACGTGAATATGTCTTGTCTCTGCTTATTCGCGCATTGATTGCTGCAATGAATTTTTACTCCAGTTATTCCAATGCCTATTAAGTCGAAAATAAAATACTTTTGATATAAGAAATAGAATTAAGAAAGCAAAATATGAATAGCAAAAAATTGTGGTTTAAACTAAATTATAAAAACATGTAAACAATAATTGCGAAAATAAAACTGATGTATGCTTACAATGACTTCTCATGAAAATAATCATTTTATCGAATTCACGTTTAATATGAGTGACGAACTCTCGTCTTCGAACCGGAATGTTATGGAAAAGATTTTCAACGATAACAGTGGTGCCAACCGTTCGCGGAATCGTTTCCTTGCTTTGTATTTGTCCGCAACCATCGAACAGCAGTTTAGTGCCAAACGGTTGCGAAAAGTGTCGCGTATGTATGGTTACGTTCGACAGCGAACACAACGAACTGATGGCTTCGCCGCGAAACCCAAACGTACAGATTTTCGACAATTCCGAGAAGTGAGTCAATTTCGATGTGTGATATTTGCGGCCTAAAGCCGAGAAGTCGTTCGCGTTTATGCCGAAACCATTGTCTGTGACTTCGATCGAGTCTTTGCCGAATTGCTTCAATTTGATCGAAATAGAAGTGGCTCTCGCGTCCAATGCGTTCTCTAATAACTCTTTCACCACATTCGACAGACTTGTGATCACTTGAGCCGAACATATATTGCTTGACGTTTGTTTGTCAATATATTTGATTGTTTTTGACACTCCGTTTGAATCGGAATCATCGCACATATCGAGTCAGTTATCGATTAATCAATTCAAATCAAAATAATATCATTTAATATCGAATAATATATAAATATATGGCATTCACACGATTAGCGCCAAAACATAACAAACCAATAAACATTCAGTTACTATATATATATATTTATGTTACGCAATGCTACATAACGCATATCGGCTCAGTTTTGCGCTAATCTGTAAACGAGTGATCGATTTTATCATTTATTAAACCGAACCGAATCGCTCAATATGTTTAAAAAATTTTAACTAAAAAACTACCTGCTATTAAATTATTATTTGAAAATTTTATTAAATCCAAAATAGTATATATTCACAAAATATTAATCTTTTAATATATTTACAAACTTTTGTTCGGTTTATAAATAAATAATTTTTACGTATTTTATTTTTATTTTATTATAGTAAAGAGAAATATTGAGTTTATATTCTATACAAATATAAGGTTTTATTTTTATGTTTTCGAAAATTAACTTTTTTAATCCCAGTTTCGACCTTGAAAATTAAATTTGATGAGAGCTCATTTTAACCATAGTTACACAAACTCCAAACCTCTAGGGAGGGGACAACTCTCTAGATTCTCGAAATTTTAGAGGGGGTCAAATCTCAACGGATTTAAACGACAATTTTTTTTCAAAATCTCGATTTTTCGTTAGGGGGGCAGATTTTTCCAATTTTCTAAGGGGGTCAACCCTGGGCAAGTACCCCCTCTTTGTAACTATGGTTTAAACAGACGACTATTTTATTAAATTGGAAAAACATTCGACAGCATTTCTGTAACTTTTCCCTAATCTCACCATTTAATTTAAATGTAAAACATGATTAGAACTAGAAACCTGTTTAAAAATTAAGTATGATGCTATTACTTTTTTTAAACAAAATTTGTTTTTAAACTAATTTTCGAATAAAGTGTCGCGTTTCTCTGATTAGTATTGGTTACCGAAACAGCAATTTGGTATAGAATTTTGTTTAACGCCGCAATTTTGATAAACGCTTGTGCTTAATAAGCTTATTAGTAATGACACGCATAAAGTAGTAATTTTTTAAGTTGTAAGTTAATACTTGCGGTTAAATGTGTTCGTGGTTTGGTTTGGATTGGTTTCAATTTTTTAAGATTCTTATGGTTTGGTTTGGTTTGGGTATTAGAATGAAAATCCATTATTGAACCATTAAACCATTAACTATATTTTTAACTAAAAATTGCAATTTTATAGCCATATAATAAATGAATTTTTAATTATAACTTTGATAAAGAGAATTTAAAAAATTGACTTTGTAACAAAATTATTCGATTTAAAAATGTTTTATGATTAAATCTAAATCTAATGTGTTTTGTTTGAACTTATTAATAAAATTTGCAAAATTTGGTATACAAAATATGTTAATGGTTTAACCATGGTTTGGTTTAGTTCGGATTGGTTTACAGCATAGAATTTGTGTTTTGGGTTGGTTTGGTTCAAATTTTTAAACAATGGTTTGGATTGGTTTGGTTTGCAAAAAATTAATCCATGAACACCTTTACTTGCGGTCCTATAATATTGATGCTTCCATATAATCAACCAAACAATAAGTATATTCTGCTACAAAACTTTTTTTAAAAAGACATTAAGAATTTAAAAATAAATCTTTATTAAATTTGGAAAACTTGAATAACACCGTAAATAACATTATATATAAATTAGTAAAATGAGATTAACTTTTCTCTTATATTTTGTTTAAAAATATTTATAAGCTACAATTATTATAACAGTTACATATATTTCGCTATATATGCGGAAGACTTGGTACTGGAGGTAAATGAGCAGTGCTTTTACTCAATTTCGATGATATATTACTATTACTATTATTAATATAATCCTTTCTTAATTTCCTAAACGCCATGTCATCGTTGATGAGGTGAGGAACTATTGATTTACATCTGTAACGCATTTTACTCTTCTCCTTCTGATCCAATTCGGTGTGCAAGTAATCAGTGGTGGATGAGTGGCACACAATCGAGTTGGGAATACCGAACGGCGGATGTGGTGCGCAAACGTTCGCTGCAATCGATTGCTTCAGTTTTCTATAGGATAAGTCATCGAAATCTGCGCTCGCTTTCGATAAGTGATTCAGATCTTTATATATTTCGTCCGTGTATTTGTATGGAGTATAATAATTACTACTTATTAAATGATTGTTGCGATTGTTTATATCGTTTGTCGACCCATTATTTTCCTTGTGATACATCATTTCCAAACTCGATTTACTCGGATATAACTGGTTGTGACTAATACTGCGATACTTTCTGAACGCAAAGTCGTCTTTAACGATGTCTGGCAGCGCAGACTTTCGATATGGTGGTGTACGCGATCGTATCATACAATTGACAGAATCGTAGTTATGGTCACGCAATGCGTTCAAAACTTCTGCGGTTCCGAACGATCTCCTCTTCCATTGCCTCAAACCATCGCTAATCGATTGGTCGGCTCTTAAGTCCATTTGCGAGGAATAGTTGGCACTTTGTTTGTCGACTGTATTATTATTGCAATTATTTTTTTCATTTCGGTTCCAAACAATTTGGAACTTTTTGGGCAAATCTCTTCGCTCCGCTCTGTCCAGCAGTTCTTCGTCGTCCAAATTCAAGTCATTGTACATCTGTTCCAACTCAGACAACGCATCCGTTCGTTTGCTAATTTGTTTGCCATTAATGAACACTCTCTTATTGGCATTAATCGGCGATTTATACAAGTGTTTGAAACACTTTAAATTGGCAATAATCGCACACTTTTTTCGTTTTGACTCCAGATTAGCATTGATGCCAATTTGTTCGCCCATTCCGAGTGTTCAGTGTTTTTGCGAGTTTTGGCACCAGTTTTATCGTGTCTTCAAATCGCAGCAAACAAACAAATAACACCAGTGATTACGTATTGCGTCGCACAATCATTTATTGTTATTTAACCTCCAAATTTCGTTATGCATTACGTAATAAATTACTTTACATTTTTGTGTGTCAGTAACGCGTATATACTGTATTATATATGATAGTGTGCTGACAGAAACACACTGTTTTAAGTAAACCGTTAACCACACCTTCAAAGGTGGCACACATTTTATTCAAACACTCAGCCCAGAGACCTGCGGACAAATTTTAGAGTAAATCTAATACTATAGGATTTAAACCTATATTATGTTTTCTGATAAAATTTGATGCGATCTATCGATACATAAAAACATGTTCGCAAATAGTAAGCACTCATATTAGGCTTCATTTCCCTGTACGCTCGAATAATTAAATGGCACACAACAAAATATTTTATTTTTATTTTTTATCCAATCTGTCAAAAATTCGGCTGATTCATTGAATACGAAGGTTAAAATATATTTAGAATAAATTTTATTTAATGCGCTATAAATAAAATAATCATAAAAAACATACTTTACTGGATTTTTGTTGTGTCATTTAATTATTTGACATTTCATTTAAACAGTAAAATTGATTTATTAATTCAAATGATATTCAGGGGTAATGAATACATAGAATTAAACCTAGAAAATCTGGTAAAGTTGATTTACATTTGCGAATATATGAAACTTTAGAACTTTAGAATCAAATTGCAACTTAATTCGATTTTTTAAAATATTATCCATTGAACCTATATCTCTAATTAGAATATTTTCCATTGACTGCATCTAATAAAATAGAATTTGTTTTAAAAAAATTATGCCTATGATGAGCTCAAAATTTAAAAAATAATTTTTTTTTAATTTACAACCAATTATTTGTCTTTATTCTATATTACTTTGCACTCATCACAATTATTTGCGTCAGATTTATTAAGAAACTTTAATTTTTTAATTTTTGGCTGATTCTCTCAGTAATTAATGAGCACAACTTTATGATACATAATGCGTTTACAAATTTCTAAACTTAACTAATACTAAAAAAAACTTTTTTCTCATTTCTCAACTTTTAATATTAAGCGTGATATAAACGATTTATAAAGTAAAAACAGAACATCAGTACATACATTACACTGACGAGTAATTGTGAACGCGTCAAAAGAGTGAAAGTATTAGTCATAAAGAGTTTTAATTTATTATTTTAATAACGTGTATAGCATTAGTAATTTAATAAATTTGTATTTGTGTGTGTATATAAAAAATAAAACTAAAGATAATTAAATTATTGTGAAATTACGCGTTAGTTTTAAACAATCAAGTTATTTGGTTCATCTATTGGAGTATTTCTGATTCACCTTTTCATATATAAATATTGAAGAATTTAAGGTAAATCACAGCCAAAAAAAACTATCTTAATTGATTTAGATTTACTCAATTCTATTGGAATAATTAGATTACACAATAAAATGTCATAGTCGTAGAGCAAACAACTTTCAAATAATTGATTTAATTGACTCGCGTATTAGAGATTATATAATTTGCAAATCAAGAATTAAGTTCAAACTTAACATTTTAATTGTACTATATTTTAAAGGAAATACAAATGTAAGTTCACTGTCAAATCGATTGTTTATTAACGAGGATGCATGCCTTATAGCCATGCATTCAATTTAATTAAAAATTCAAACTCGGATAGTGATGCGATTGTTACATCTAAAAACTAATATTGTTCTTAAAAAAAGTTTGCGTACAAACTGGCACTGGACTCATAACACTTTGTGAACGATATCCTCAGATTTTTTTTACAATAATTAATTGGAACATTTCATTGAACACATCAATGAACTGTTTTATTGTTTTGCATTTAAAATTCGATTTCATTTTAATCAGAAGCGCAAAATTATTTCTATATTTACATTAAACTCATTTATCTATTTTTTACGCAACAGACTATTGCAGCTTTAAGTAGACTATACTTTTTTCTAAACAGTTTTTTTGTCACTGAATTAATGTTGAATAAATAGTACAATGACTGAAAAGTTTTCTGACACTCGTCTGATATTGAAACAGTTCACTGAATTGTGTAAATAATTGTTGTATGTTGTATGCAATCAAATTACACAGTTAAAAAAGTGAAGGTAACAGAAAAACTAATTTTCATTCAAATTTAATTATATTTGATTTGACATTCGAACTGATTTCACAAAAAACACCGCAATTTAGTTGATACTAAAATGAGGCAAGAAATGTATTACCGCTGCAAAAATCATTTTATTATTTCCCTTTGCATGCAATTGATTTGCTAATCCGCGCTACTTTGCTATTTATATTTAGCGCAACAATTTAAATGCCAGATTAGTGTTGGAGAAGAAATAGAGTGAAATGCAAAACTGATGCAAAACAGCAACGCGAGTAGAAATAGCAGCAAAATTGAGCTTATCATATACAATATATGTGTCAATGCAAGAAAAGATTATTGCGCTAATACTTTATTATTTCAAAATACACAGTTCAATAGAAAATAATTTGTAAATGTAAAAAAGTTTATATTTTTTCATTTTTAAAAATCGGACGTAAAATAAATATACATATACTGACTTTCCTAGACTTTTTACACCGCCTCTCGCTTCGATGATACCAAAACTGGACCCGTTTTTTTCACATGAGAATCGTATGTCTCTTTCTAGCGTTTTCAATCGAATTATTATCGGAAGGCCAGTTCGCAAATTTTTCTCTAAATAAAATCGGTTCCATATCTTGAGTGGCTTTGGTAATCCACGCCCAAACGGGACGCTTATCGCCGACAGCACTGACCGATGCGCCAAACGGGTTGATATCACATTCAGTATAGTTATAACCCTGATTCCATAGTTTTTTCGCCAAATCATAAACTATTTTACGATTTTGATTAGTAACTAGTTTTCCCACCCAGAAGTACATCTCTGAACCAAAATCAAAGACAAACATCGCCTCTTCGGTAAGCATTTCGTATTTGGGAATACGCGCCCAGCCGTCCTCGTAAGCGATCAGTTCCTCATTACTAACACTATACACCATATTTGTTCCCGCAATTGCCTTCTCGTAATACTCATCCTCTTCCGGATTATCCGCAACTTTAATTATATCATCATCTTTTTTATTCAGCAATTTATAAAATAGTTCATTATTAACTGTGTTATTTGCGTTCACATTTTGATTGTCTACTAGAATGATATCATTCGAAGATCGAAAGCAGAGATCTTTTGTTTTCTGGATTTTATTAGCGATATCTAATGTTTTATTGCGTTCAATAATATTACATAATTCTCCGATCCACGCGAAAATATTCTCTCTATTCACTAGTAAATAACAATCGCCGGTATTTATCGACTTAAAATCTGGTTCGACGAGACGTGTTTGCGCATGTCTTCTGCCTTTAACTTGAATCAACATTAAAGTTTGAAGCGAGTTCGGTAACTCATAACTCTTCCATACATCTCTAATCACTGTAGAACTTCTCAGTTTTCCGGCGACTGCCAAATAGTCTTCACGACTGGCCAAACCAGCCAAAGCGGACGCCGCAAAACTCGACGATTTTCTCAATTCACATGATTTTCTTGGAGTGATCAGCTCAGTGAGCACTTTCTTTGGCTTTGTTGTCTCTTTCAACTTTTGTTGATTAGTTGGGTTAGCATTCACTTCAACGTAAGAGTCGACTACAAATTCATTTCTATTCGCCAGTTTCTTAATCGGATTCGTGGACGTGAATCGACGATTTTGAGCTCGAACTGATTTCTTTTGCCCCAATCTATAATTATATTGTGAGTAAATACATAATTTGTAATGTATTTTATATTAACAACTTTTACGTTTTCTTTAAAAAAAGATTAAATTTACTTACAACTGCAAATTTTTCGTAGAGATATCATCGAAAATGTTCTCGTCATCGCTCATAAATGCATTGTCGGATGAAGA
Source organism: Steganacarus magnus (assembly GCA_034698365.1). NCBI lineage: Eukaryota > Metazoa > Arthropoda > Arachnida > Sarcoptiformes > Steganacaridae > Steganacarus > Steganacarus magnus. The sequence continues at coordinate 900 of JAQIVF010002035.1, read as the reverse complement.
AGTGTCATGTGATTTCTCGCTGGAAACTAACGACGGAAAAAATGAAGTAAATGTTTCGTCATCCAATTTTGGTAATGAAATAGTAACGGTTTCTTTAGGATTAACATTTTTGTCACAGTCGGTCACTTTAATTTTGACTGAATTGGCATTATTATTATCGTAATCAGCATTAGTGGTTGAAGGCTTTGGTGAACTGGAAGACATTTTGTTTTGATCAAAATTAGACAAATTAGTCGCGAGATTGTGCTGAAAACGATAGGGCACTGTCTTCGGTGTTATCCTTTTGGCTTCGGGTGTAATAATAACTGGTGTACCCGTTTGCTTCATTTTGCCAGCGACTGTAAACTGCGTGACGTCCTTCTCTTCAACTCTATTTTTCCATTGGTTGCTCGCATCTTCCAGCAAAGAAACTCTATCTTTGATGCTTGAGTTTCTATTTTTATTACTATTTATAGAATGATGCGAGCGTAGCATAATTTGCGAGTCGTCATCACTTTTCTGATACGTTATTCTCGTTTTCCAACTCTCTTCTCCATTTCTTTTGAGCGCCGCTAAACGTTCCGAAATGCTTCCATTCGAGAGTTGGGCGCTATTCAAACCAGTTTTTAGCTGATTTGAGCCGAAGATTGGTTGCGTCGCACTCCTACTGATACTGATCGATGGCATTGTTGTTTCTTTATCTCTTAGATTACTTGATTCATAATTTTTATTATCAATTTTTTGTTTATAATATCTCTCAAAAGATGTCCTATAATGATAAAATTTTATTAGATAGCAATTTCACATCTAATTAACCTTTTAATCTGAAACGAAGAAGTCAACAAAACACAACGCAAATTTATAAACTATTTTTTTAATGCACTTTAGTTAAGATATTACCAAAGTTATGATCACTTTTTA
>JAQIVF010002034.1:0-12059 GCA_034698365.1 Steganacarus magnus | reverse complement strand
ATTCAGTCAAAGTTCTGCTCATTATGGACTCAATAATATGGAGTCAGAATCGAATTCTATGTGACGTGTGCTAAAAAATAAGTGTTCAAATAAATAATTCTACTTTTAAAATTAATCTGAAATTTATATTAAAAACTTATAATCTTTTAATAAGCATCGCGCATAATTCATCAATTAAAATTAAAATTTATAAAATTGAATAATGAATGAATTATTTGCTGGAAATTATTCTTAATTTTCACTTTTGTTTTGGTTATTTTGGCAAAAATTGCGGACTCTCGCGAAAATTGCAATGATTGCTGCAATAGAAGCAAATCAAGCAGTTAACAATAGTAACTATGACTACTGCTTAAAACTCTGAACCAAAAACATTAATACACTGTAGATTATATATCATGTACTGTAGAAAGAATCACATTCATTGTCTTCCAGAATCTCATTTCTAAATTAATACTCGATAAATTATTAATGAGTTATGAGGTGCCGCTAACCGAGAAAGTTTCACTTGAATTATTGCTGAACTGAAACAGTATCCAAACATGCATTGAACTCTAGTTTGATAATTATTTATTTTATTTTATAAAAAAATAATACACATTAAAACGTTTGATTAAACCAACAACAACTTAATACTGCATAAACTATATAAAACTGAAAAAATAAAAATAAAAAGCATCGGAGAAAAGCCCACTGTTATCAAAAAATTTTCTGCACCGCATTTTTTCTGCAATGCAATCACATTTTTTATATTTTTCTATTTTCGCCCTTTTCTACACATCTCTCTCCCCTCCCCCTCTCCCTCTCCTGATCATCAGAGCAATTGTTAGTTGTTAGATGAAACTGTAGAAAAATCACTAATATTACAGCCAAAATAAGAGCTGTCATTTTGTATGAATGATATTGTGTTCTCCGCCTTTTTTGCGGAATAGAGCATTGCTTCTTTAATATAAGCTTATCATCTTGTAAAATAAGAACAATGGCCATCATTGGTGTACAAAATTATTCGGAATACACACCCATTACTATATTACTATTTAAATCTATTTTAATGAGTAGTCGTTCACGCAATTTACTAGTCATCAGCCCAATCCATTTTTTTACATAAATAGTAAAATTCCGCTGATTGTTTAACATTAATTTAATGAAAATATAACTATGATTCACAATCTTTTTAATTATTTATAAAAATTTATTACCATAGAGTTTAATGTCCAGTTTTGATGCTAATCATCAAAAAACAAAATACACATAAAATTATATGTTGTTTATGCTTTACAATTAAAAAGTTCAGTGTCCTGTTTTAGGTAAAATAGATTATTTAATAATTTAATTCTGTTTCTCAAAACTTTTTTATAGTGAGAGAATGGAAAAATTAAAATTAAAACGAAGTTATAAAAAATTAATTTATAACTACAACCCCTTAAACTATTTTTAAACAAATTTAACAAATTTAACAAATTTTAAATCATAGAAAAATTTCACTATAGGTTAAAAATTAAGAAACATAGTTGTGAATAAATAACATTCATTATAATTATGTGACTAAAAATAAAACCTTAAATTGAATTAATATGTTTCGCGTAATTTTCGTTCTAATTTAATAAATTACACGGTATTTCATTAAGTATCATAAAAACAACATAAAAGCAATGTTACACTTATTTTCGCAAAAATATTTCTATTCTTAATAAACACGATTGTGTTGTTGAGTTACAAGAAGTTAACACAATCGAAATATATTTCTATCAAACACATTATGAGACTGTGTTAATTATTTCGATGCCTAAAGTGATTTTTCCATAAGTTGTGATCACTTTATTAATGAGATTATTATCACTTCGAATTTATTTTTTCAAGTAATACAGTGTTTTTACAAACTATAATTTAATGCCTGTTTTATTTTTTTAAAATATTTTTTTTCTCCACTTTTATGCTAAAGGAGAATTCCACTGTCTTTATAGAGTATAAATTAAATTAAAGAAACATAGGTTAACAAGTATTTTTTTTAAAATTAATTTATACTATTATACTATCTTGAATTATTGTAAAGGAATAAATTAGCGATAAAATTAATATAAAATGAATACAAAAATATAAGTTAGTTAAAAATAAAGATGGAATAAAGTTATAATAATACTGCAAATTAGTTATACTTATTGTTTCTTAACAATTTTTCGATTTTAGATCTTGAAGGAATAATAGAAGGAATTTTAAAATTTTATACTTACAATTATAATTTGTTCATAAATTTTAAAAATTATACTGAAATTATTTTAGAAAGATTTAGGAAATTAAAAAAATCCCCAATTCGATTGACTCTGAAATAAATTTTAAAAAATTTCTAACCAACTTTATTCTATTTATTCATTTAAAAATAAATAAAAATCAGAATTTACTAATATATATAAACAACCCAAAGCACCTTTACCTTAGAAAAACTGTTTACAAATCCATACACATTTGTAATTTAATGTATAGATAATAGAAAAACAGTTTTCAATATACCTAATAAGACAAAACGAAAGCAATTATAGTAAATACTATCACATACTTTTTATTGTGATCAGTTTAAACACAATCAACTAAAATTGGATTTTCAACATAATTATTATTGAGTTTAAAAAATTTAGAATATAAGTGTCTATAATGTGCCTGATATGGTGTAATCGAAAATTGTACATCAATCCAGTATAATTGAGAGATAACTGTATTTTGATCAAAAGTGGGTATGAGTTGTCCGATCACTCCGATCACGCTTTAATATATTATAAGAGCATATGAGAAGCTCAGTAATTATGTCATCTTTTGGCTGCTTCTCATCTGGGAGTTTGGTTGCTTAGCAACGTTGAAAAAGAATATCCACAGCCGAATAAGTGGATGCTTGAATACAATGCAATAAAGCAGTACATCGGCGAATGCACATGAATGGCACGCACACTAACATAACCCATTGGGATGAGAGAAAAAATGTGTGTATTATGAATGTATGCGAGCGTTGAATCTTCAAATTTATGTTATAAATACTATTTTATTATAAAATTAATCACTTAGTATTACTTTGTAAAACCAAGTGATTTGTGGTATTAAAGTGTTTTTTAAACAAGTCTTAAGTTTTAAGAAATAAATCTCGAATACAAACTTTAATAATATTTTAATTCAAAAACGGGCTTTAAAATGTGATTGAGAATTCAAACTCTATGAATATTAATATTAAATAGTTATTATAATAACTCTAAAATATTTCAACTTTTGTTCTGTTATAAAAATTTGCTAAGCTGTTCAATATTAGTATGAATAAGAATTAAAAATTTTTGATAACATTATAAATAAAAATTATTGATAATTAAATAAATATAAATTAGTTTATAATAGAAATTTTATAATTATCAATGTTAATATCAAATACGAGTAAACAATAAAAAATAATTATTTTGACCCCAGAAAATAAAATATTTTTTTCTGTCTTCAATAATTATTCTTAAATTTTTGGAAATTTCCATTTAAAAAATTTTTGTTAACAATTTAGAATATTTACTTAATTTATTGTTATTATTTAATTTTGATTAAATTCAAATGCCTTCTTCGTAAAATATCTTCGTTGTTTTAGGCTTACTTAAAGTAAGCGTAAAGTTATATATTTTGAATTTAACAATTTTAAATTAATACAATGTATTCGAACACAAGTTATTTTCTTAGTTATCTTTTATTATTTTATAAAAAAAAGTATCGATAAAAAAGCCGCTTTTCATTAGGTTAACATAACACATGAGTATAATTCTGTATATATTAACAATACTTTATTTTCTTACTAAATTGAATATATATTAAATAAAAACAAGTTCCGATATTTCAAATTGCTTTTTCATGAATCTCTCTCTCTCTCTCTCTCTCGATTTTCTCTTTTCTCCCATCCGTTCATTCATTCCCTTTTCCATCTATTTTGCTTTCCATTTAATGAGCGAACAAAAACAATAAGAGAGCGAAGCATTATAACAGTTCACTTGAGCAAAGCTTGCATTCTTTCTCTTGCTTTAAGGGTCTCAGGTGTTGGCTTACCCGCAAAAGCCTTACTTGGGACTTACAGTGTTAGGCCAAACTCCCAGAGGTTAGACAATGACAAAAGAGAGGCTTATCTGATTTGCGAGAGAATGAACTGAAAGTGTTACGTCACTAATTTGTTTTGTTTCATTTTGGAATAAAAACGCATTTATTTATGCGGAATTAAAATTAAAAATTCTATATAATGATAATATCAATTAGAAAAAGAAATTAATTCAATGATAGCTTTTTTGAAAACAAAATTTTCACAAATAATTTATTCGGTCGTTTTATTGGGCTTTAACAGTATTTGTGGAGACATCTCTTTTAGAAAAACTTTCCAGATTTATTCTGCAAATTTACTTTATATATGTGACAATTTTTTTCCAAAAAAAAGAAAACGTTTCAATGTTTAGCCAAAACTTGTTGCCATAGTAACGATGTCTTATTCGCAAAATATATTTTAGCCTAAAAGTAAGAAGCAATTTTTGCATACAATCTGCACGCAAGCATAACAGCTATAAAGTCTATGAAAACTTTGTGTAATATACGCCACACAAAAACATATTGTGCAATATTTAAGACTAACCTAAACGTTTAATAAAGAAGAAAAAAACGAAACTAGAAATAATATGGTGTAAGGGTAATAATTTAGTGCGAAAATGTAGTTATAAAATGGGTTTCGAAAGCTAGAAAAAAATATGCTTTTCAATAGTAGAGTTATTAAAATGAGATGTTAATTTAAAAGCGAAAGAGAAATGTTGCTCCCATTGTGGATCTAACACAGTGCCAACAGAGTGTTAGTACTCCGTAAGTTCCCGAAATCACTCGTCCATGAAATTGTCTCGTGATCCCATGAGAAGCGCCAGAATAAACTGTATAAAAGTTATACGAGACGAGAATATTCAGCAGCAAATACACTCTCATCCCTTTAAACTTATCTCATTTGACATAACTAAGGATGCACTCAAATGCGCACAAACTTCAATCATGCATAACAAGCAATAACAGATTTAATAAATAGATGATCACTACTGTAAAGCTATATTTCTTGTGGAACATACCTTATTTAATATTAATTTTTAATGGTTTAATTTTCTCAATTCGTTAATAAAATGTATTAACATTATCAGTAATTATGACAAAAAAACTTGATTTTTATTAAAATCTTAAATTTTTATAGATTTAACTTAAGTTTGGATAGAATGAGTTATTTGTTTATTTGAATTATTAAAAATTAACTTAATATTTCAATGAAAAGCTATTTAAAATTTTAGAATGAATATTTTGAAGACAGATTTCACAATTTATTTGAATGCACAATAAATTGTTTATATGTTTCGCTCGCATGAATAGTGCACTTTATTTTTTTCGCACAAAGGCTTTTGAATACATTTACAGATGAGCCTATCACTGATGAATAATTAATGTTTTTCTCTCTTTTTGCAGGTAAGAAACTCATTATTGTAAAAAATAGACTAACGCTTCAAAGGCAGGGTAAGGGGAAAAAGCAAAATTGCATGAATTGAATGACGAACAGAATTTAACTAAATTAATGTGGACTTTGCATACGTTTACTGACTGACAATATAAGCATCTTGAACAGGATTTTTAGCACATCGCTGCACTTTTATTAGTAAGCGTGCATTGAATTTCAATGATTGAGAATAAAACGATAGCATATTCCTCATAGAATTACTCATCACACAAATTTTTGGTTATGTTTTTATAGCGCTCCTAGTTTTTTATTGACTATAAATATTATTGAATATTTATTATGATAATTAAATTTAGATAATAATAGAGCTTTTATTTGATCTATTTTTTTATTTAATTTCGATTCTAGTTTATACTTAATAAATAGACTTTTAAATTTTGAGTATTTTTAGAAATAAGCAAATTATGTTTTAGACAAAATTAATTTAAAATAGAGTAAATATCCCGACTAAGGTATGTTCAATTAATAATAAAGCAAAACTTAATACAATTACTTTTACTCTCTATTAAATTACACTTAGGAAAGTTCGAATATACTCTGTGTTTTTCAATCATGTGTGTGGTTAGGAATAGCACCCCCAGACACACTTTATGCATTTGCTTTAACTTGTCCCATATATTTTCAAAATTCTTAATTAACTCTAGTGGCAGTTAACCTTACTATTAATTGCTGGATTTATTTAAAATATTATTTTATAAAATTACAATATGCTTTACATCTGGTAACGAATTATTCAAATACCTAATATTGAAACGAATTAGTAATATAAATGTGCTTTATTTTTTGGGGTTCTTCAAAAAATTTCAAATTTTATAAATAATTTTAGTTAATACTTTTTTTGTAATTTAAGAGAAATTGAATTTTTAATAAGGGTATATGTATTATCTTACCATCGTTAAAAAATCATTATTATGTTTAAAGCATTTTGTCATAAATTGATTTTTATTAAATAGTACTTACTATTGGATCATTAAAGATATTTAATTGATTATACATAGTGTTTGACTTTTATTGATTTTATGAATTTCTTAAATTTTTGTGCATTATTTCGGTTAATTTGTCAAAACAATAAAAGCCAACCACTAATTATACTCTCAGATTTTTTATTTATCTTTATTAGATTAAAAATAAACCACCGTTTTTTATCTAAATCATAATTAATTTTAGAATGATTTTTTTTAAATACCATCCAATACCTCCAAAAGTAATTAAAATATTTGCTATTACTTCGAATTTTTTATTTGAGTTACTTCACCCGAAATGATACTTTCCTGCAAAACTCAAGTTGGTTTACACTATATGTTCATTGACTTTAACTATATAGCGAATCTAAATTTATCTTTCACGTGTTTGACCGCTCAAATTCGATGTATTAATAGCTAAAGATATTAGAAAATGATATTATCAAACCAAATAACTATTTTACAAATTATACGCATATATATATATATATATTAAAATTTCTTTAATTATAATTATTTAAATATTAATACCGATAAGACTCGAGACCGAATATACGCTTTGTTTTAGCACTAATCAATGAAATTTATAGCATGCTTTGTGAAATAAATCAAGTTCAATGCCATCATAATTCTAAATGCTTACTTTAAAGGGAAAATCCGGGATTATTTTATTTACTAGCGATTTGGTATTATTAGTGATGTATTACTTTAAATGCACTTAACATTAAAATTACGAAAAAATTCAAAAATACAGTTCAATACAATTAGATATTTGACACGTTTTACACTTATAGACATTATTACTCATCACTGTTTATTATTTCACCAACAAATCTAAATTTTTCAGTATAGTTTACACTTATTAGAAATGCTTTTAAATGTGTTTTGCCAGTAAAAATTATACATTGCAATATTATTTTTATCGTTACAGTGTCCCTTAACATCTCGTACATCAATGAAAACAATGAACGTAAATATTTTGTTTTATTTGCTTTGTTTACCCTATAGTTTTAAATTTAGTTATAAACCTTTTATTCTGATTTTTTCCAACGAAAACTCTCATCAATAATTATCACAATAAATACCGTTACACATAAATTTTTTTCTATAAAAAATTAACAAAATTTATAAATTTTAGCGCATAATAATTAAATAATAAACAATTGAAATAACATTCAGATAAGAGAGAGGGAGTGAAGGAGAAAAAAAACAATTGTTTTGATAAGCAAATAAATTTAAATATAATTCAAAATTTTATTGGAAGGACGGCGGATAATTAAGAATCTATATTCAAAATATTATTTTTATGTTTATGAGCTTTATTAAACCTTTTATATTCAAAATTATTTTCGCATTAAATAACTTCAAACGTCTACCGCATAGGGAGATATGGCGTTATATATTTATGCTATTACGTGCTGACTTCAATTAGTGATGATTGTAGTGAGAATTGTTTATTTATAGAATTTATAACGACTATATTTGTTAATATAATCAACATATACTTACTATGAAATAATTAATCACAAATAACTAGTTCGGGTCGGGACGAGTGCAAATAAAACAGCATTTATTCCGGTTTTTAAAAATAAAAAAGCTATAAAATATTTGGTTATATAAATTATATTCGAATTTGAGTAATTTTTAATATTCAAAAATATAATTTCACTGAGAACCCTCTTTAAATTAAACTGATTCAATCATTTAAATAAAAACCTAGTAGGAATTTTAGTTTTATGAATAATTTGAATTTTTTAAGACTTGTTTATCTTAATGATTCAAAAGTATTTTTAGACGCTCGGGTATTACTTTTCTATGCATCTTATGTCTCGATGCTATCAAATATTTTTGTTTTGTTTTTCGAAAATAAATCACTTAATAATACATGCGTTCAAATTAAGCGCACAGTAGTTTTTATGTTGATCGAGCAAAACTGCATCTAAAGACTGGTTTGTAATTTGTTTAGACACTCATCAATCAAAATATCCAATTTTTAGAATTGAGTTTCGAAGCATAATAGAAAATATTGATGTGTTTACTTCAAACCTGAATTTATCAATTATTTATGATATTCTTTTATGAAGAAACGAATAATAATTTCGTAATACTCATAACTTTATTGCGCACACTTTAATTGGCTGTCGCAACGAAATAATATAAAATTACGTTATCATTTCGCTGCTAACTAACTAACGTATGCTTAGTTGCTTAAAAAACTAAAATATTAGCGTTGACTAGCGTTGTGCAGCGGTAATTTGGGTGCGCTTACAGTGAGTTAGTTTGGTCAGCAATCTGTGTAGTTTGCTTTGAGGCAAAACTGAGTTCATGCAGTGTACAGCATAAGCAACGAGGGAAGCATTACTACTATCAATGAAGAAAATGATGCACAGCCACGCGCTTTTACTTTTCTAGCTGTAATAATTATATTAGACATGGATGGTGTACAGTAACAGTACTCAAACATACTATATCCCTAAAGTCTATCTAAACTTCTCTTACGCTCCAGCTTTATCGCATTAATCAGGTTAACCATCAAAAAAGAGAAAACATATGGCATGTTGTCAGGAAAATAAATTTTTGTATAAACTCTCTCACCAATTGTATCATATAATTTTCTTGTGATGAATAAGATTAAGATAACTGCGAGATTAAAGCATTTTAAAGTTTTTTTAAGAGGAGCGCAGAATAGCTATATTTTTAATTTCATATCTCTGTTTGTTTTCAAAATACGTTTTTGCTGCGCTAATCTCACTATAAAATGCAGTACATTCTTGTTAATACTTTTTAAGACTTTCAAACCGAATACAATTGGGTCTTAACATTTTGCAATTCAAACTAATTAATATTTTACCCAAAAATAATAAATCAATAGGTTAAGTCCAGAAAAACAGCTTTTAACATTGAATTCATGTATCAAACTTTACATTATGCGGTTCAAAATCAATAATAAAATGTTTGTTAGCTTTACGTGAGCTGAAAAAATTCAGAGTTTTCTGCAAATATACGTTATTTTTTTGGGTGTAGATATAGCTTTTCGTAGTTGCAGTTTTTATATTATCTGTAAAATGCAGGGAAAAGGGGGAAGAGATTTTTATGGGGGAGGGTATAATGAGTGCGATAGGGATGCAAAGTTCCAATTAAAAAAATAGAAAACCAATTATAATTATATAGCAGTGATTAAAAAGAATTTTTCAATTTAAGAGAAGTTCGCTATTAATGGGTATTTTAAAGCTTGAAAATTAAGTATAGTTTGCTGAAAAGAAAAAACTGCGCAGAAATATATTAACTGATAGCATCACTTAGTAAGTGCTATTAAAATGATAAAGTTTGCAAAGTAAGTGCAGTGCACTACAAAAGGTTTCGCAGAAATAAGACTGTTTTTCAGGTCAGAGCTGGGAAAAAATAGTGAAATTGCAACACAATCGCTCGACTCTCGATTGAAAAGCCCAGCGAAATGTTTCATATGTACCACAAAAGTGCTGTTTAATCTTATTCTGACTGAACCGAAAAACTATCTCTATCTGATGATTGTGACGAAGAAAAATAGCCTGTTTCTCGTATAAGCATCTGCTTAGTTCTCATAGTAAAGGAGGGACACATTATGAACACTGTTCCCAATTGAGCAAACCATCACTAACAGACGATGCATCGCCAAACTTCTCTCAGATATGGTCTTTTATTCTTTTTTCTCTGTATATATGCTCCGAGTTTTATACTCTCTTTAGTCGCTGAAAAACGCAAAGTTGCGAACTTATGGAATAGAATAAGTTTGCCTGTTTCAGTTGAATGAACTCACTTCTTAACACATATACATTCAGTGTTACATTAAGATTTGATATACAATATAAGTTTGTAAAAAAGATGGGCATAAAAATATAACGAACAAAACAGTTCATAAGTTTGGGTACTGTACTGACGATTGAGCATTACTATGTGATACAAGTTGGTAATAAAGTTTTCAATGGATGAGCTTACGAGTTAGCTTAGCATTTATCTATAGCTAGTTTGGGGGCTATTGAACAAACATTTTATGATATTAACGAAACAACACTACGAACGTTGTGAATGGTATAAACAGTATGAACAGTTACTGTACTGTACGAAACAGAGGCAACTAAACTACGTTGCTTTATATTATTTTGAGCGTTCTCACTATTGTACATTTAGCTCGTAATGTAATTAACTCTTTCCTTTACTGTTCATTCTTTGTTTTCTCCACGCGTTAACGTTCACCATGTTTTAGTTAGTATGTGACAGCTGACACACAAGCAAACAGCACCCTTCACTTAAGTTATATTATATCAGCGCAAATATTATGTGATCAGTAAAATCATAATAAAAAATATTGAGACCGGTTCTACACGAGAACACATTGATTAAGATAACAACTATCTATGAAGTGATTCATTTTATTAGAGTATTGCATATTATTTTGTTTTCTATTTTTTGTTAATAATTTCAGTCAGTGAATGCGAGATATGAAACGAAATCGAAACTAGACTTTAGATTTTACTATCATAGCTTACGCATTATAATAGCTGTCACCATAACTGTTATGCTTACTAATGAAACTTTTTTCGCCATGTGATTATCCATTATCTCAATATTCGGTATATACTTTTGAAAGGGTGGTATTTAATACAATAGCAAACAGTAAATAGAAAAGAGAAAAAGCGTGATTTGGATTTGGAAGGGAGAAATGAAAAAGCAATCAACTGAGACGCGAACACATTTCTCTACTGCAAGTATTATAGTGTGCATAAAAAGTTGTGCTCTCTTGTCAAAGGCAACCCCAACGTCCAACACGCAGTCCAAATAAGTTCATATTGACAGAAATATTACGATACATTGCTATATGACAGGTTTGCTTGACATCACAGACTTATATGCATCCCATTCATCGCTGACATTTGATTTATGCCATTATATACGCAAAAATTCTAATCATATTGTTATTGTTAGTATCATTCTATTAGTTTTAGTTTTCAAAAGAGAATTAGAATTTTTATATTATAATTCTATGAGATTAATTTGAAATTTATTAATATACATGACATTTTCAAGTACTGTGCCATATTTACATTAGAGTGTTACTGCAACTCGATTCAACTGTTAACTTAATTCGATATGGTATGGAAGTTGGAATTTATGTTTAAAACCAATTCTTAAGTGAGGCTGGACTGGAATTATTTCATATTTGTTAATAAGTTTATATGAAATAGAAAATGACATAAAATAATAGAAAAACATTCATAAAGAGCTGTTTTATTTTTATTGTTATTTTAAATATTCTAAATAAGACATGTCAAATCCATTAGCATACTTTATAACCCAACATGAACTGAAAAAATCCTCTGAAATTTTAATTCTAATATATGAATTTTATAATCAAAATAAAACTACGGTAGAATGCAATATAAAGTCTCTAATAAAAAATTAGTTGGTTATGTATTAGAATGTTGAAGCAAAGTTTAGTTTTGAATTGTTGCTTTTATTCAAGAAGTTTACTTTATGGTTTTACACAAATGAAGTTTAATTTAAGTTATTAATAATTGAGAAAT
>JAQIVF010002033.1:0-12061 GCA_034698365.1 Steganacarus magnus | reverse complement strand
CACCACTCCAGTTTGCCAATCCATAGGTACTACACCTGTTTTCCAAGCAATGTTGAAGACTCGAGTCATCCACTTAAGTTGAGCCAATAAGTTGTTTTACTTGAGCCTTTTTATTTTTACTTTTCTTTTTCTTTTTCTTGCAGTTTAATTTTCAAATTTACTTGTATTTTACTTTTTCCTTTTTTGCAAATTTTTAATTATACTTTTACTTTTTCTTTTTCTTTTGCTTTCACTTTTTCTTTTTCTTCTTTGAATAATCTGAAGCAGTTTAAAATAAGGGCATAATTTCTTAACTGCTTTATCATTATTTATAAATTAAAGTCATATAAATGTTATACTTTAACAATATAATACTGTTTTTAATATTTTTTAGTTTGAATTTTGATTATTTTATTTTAATTTTACTTTTTTTATTTTTTCTTATGCGTCTTATATTTTTACTTTTATTTTTCTTTTTCTTTCTGTTTTATTTTCTATTTTACTTGTATTTTACTTTTACTTTTTTAAATTTATTATCATTTTTCTTGTATTTTACTTTTACTTGAGTAAAAGAAAAAGTAAAATTTTTTTCTTCTTTTTCTTTTTCTTGAAAAAAAGTAAAACAACACTAGTTAAAAGCAACACTTATCTTTATTTCAGAGTTTCTAAATTTTTATTGTTAAATATTAGAATTTCTAAAAAATTGATTAATCATTGAATTAATATCAGAGATATAGTCTAGTTATTTTAATTAACATTCATGCCATTTTGTGGTTTCTAAACAAAACTATTAAAATATGTTTTGATTAAATTGCTAAATTAAATTTGTTTTAATTTAATAGAATTTGGACATAAAATAGCTCCAAACATTTTTTAAATTTTTTTATGTTTTTAATTCGACAAATAATGCCAGTTTTTAGTCAATAAAAATAAAGGTTGCAAAAATTAATTATTAATATGCAAATATAAATATGCATAAATAATGCATAAGATAAAATGAATTAAAAAGTTAAAAGAAAGTTTAATCCAAATAATGATAGATTTTGAGCAAAGTTTAAATATCCAAACGATGTCAAAAATGGTTTTTTTAGATCAGATGATGGACATTGCAAATTCATTAGCTCATAGTTTTGATATAAATACAAAATGATCTAAAAACTCTAACAATCAAAATCAAATTACAAACAAAATTAGAAACATTCTGAAATATTTATATTCAAAATGTAATTTCAAGTTTTACTTTTTTTCGAAAAAATTGTGAAAATATTATAAATAAACAAATAGTTTAAATTTTTAGATTTATTTAAATTATTTAATAAATTCTAATTTATAAAGTTAATAATTTTGCAAGAAAATTTTTTCCAAATAAGGCAATCAAAGGTAAGAAAATGCAAAAATGTTTTAAATATGCAAATATGTATAAAAGTTAAATTTTAAAAAATGTATTTTATATCAAACAATAGATTTTAATTATATATTATAGATTTATTGATATACAAAATAATAGTATTATAGATTGAAATTTAAAGAATCATTATTTCCGTTTGCAATTGTTTCTTCCACTTTATACCTGATTTTATAATTTTATAATATATTCATTTCATAATACAGTTATTATCAAAAGACTGGAGAAATACAACTCAAATCTATTAAAATTTTAAGAAATACGACTTGTTAATTGCAGATTCAAAAAAAGGTTTTTAATAGAAAAATAAAGCTAATTTAATCAATAAAATCTAATAATTTTATTTAGTAATATATCTCATTCCCCGACGAAATCAAATTTTAGAAAATAAAGTTTATATTTATGGAATTATAAAACAAATTGTTTTAAAAATACAGTCTTAGCTAACAATTTTAATATTTTATTAGAGAATTCTTTTTTGAAAAATTATAGTTTAAAAAAATCATTTTTGTAATCAGCTTATTTTGTTATTGGTGTAGTGTTTTATTTATCTAAACCTATTACCTTTATAACGCTTTAGAAAATGGCATATTCCTCTTAAATTGATTTATTTTGTATTTTACTTTATCTTTTACCTTAAATTTCTTAATTACTTGTATTTTACTTTTCTTTTATGCAAAAATTTAATTTAATATAACTTTAATACTAGACTTTTATCAGTCTATATATATATATATTCACAGCAATAATTAAACCATTTTAAATGTTATTAATTTAGTAAAAAGTTAGTTTTGCCAACAAAATGCAAAAAACTGTTTGCTCAATGTGTAAAAATATCAAATTTTAAATTATATTTTTAGATTTTTATAATTTAGTTAACTTTAACGGAATACAAAGACAGACAGATAGACAGACAGACTGACAGACAGACAGACAGTGTCAAATCCATAAGCTGTGCTTTTTAAAAAAAGTGAGCTAAAAAAGAAAAATCAAAATAATCAAAAAAAGGATTAATTATCATGACTCACTTTAATAAACTTATCAGATTTTAAAGTAGCATTTAAAATAATCATTGCAATTATTAGACTATTGTTGAGAATATAAATTTCAGTCAAATGACTTAAAATGAATTAATAATTTTATCTTTTAAAATTTCTTATATTAAAATTTTTTTTGTAATTAGTTCTACATTGATTGTACATAAAAATTAGTTTCAGTCGTTATTCAGCACTCGAAAAATGAACATATTGAAGCGACACAGAAATATCAGTATCGCTGAATGTGTGGAAATCTATTAAACCAGTTAACTATAATCGCTTATAATTAATATCACAAATTCATATAAAATTAACTATTTATTAGACAACTATTTAATAATATTAGATACAAAATAAGTGCTTTTAGTAGGTAATAAGGAAGCGCTTTTTTAGATTTAGTAATAGTGGAAAATATTTTTCAATATTCATTGATAATAATAGAGTGTAAGGAAAATTCTTAATCACTTGTACTGGAATTTTTGCTGTTTTTCCCAGTATTGTAACAGTTAAGTAAGCGCTGCCTAATGTTTTGCATTTACCATTTAATGTAGACTACAACAGACTATCTTTTGTATTAACAAATAATTTTAATCGCTTAATGAATGATAAACCTGTTATGTTTACAGTTGAACCCGTGTCTTTAAAAGCGATTGATTCGCCATCATTATGACTGAATTTTATTTTAATAAACTCATCGAATGATTTGTTACTTAGATATTTCGCGAAATTTTTATTAAGCGATTGATTTGATTTATTTAATTGAAGCGAATTTATTTTATTGCTTGCAGTTTGCTTACTAATAATAGTTGTATTCGTTTTTTCAGTTTCCGTTTTATTATTGTTATTGTCGTTAGTATTAGACTTAGTATTGAATCGCTAACGGTTTGGGCATTCGAAATGCCAATGAAATTCTTCGATACCCATATCTTGACACATACAGCACGCGAATGGTGGCTTCTTTTGATTAGAAGTGTTAATCGCTTTGTTGTTTTGTTTTGATTGGGTAGAAGTACTTGTATTGAAGCGATAATTTGGTTTGTTTGGCCTTTGATTCGGAGAATAAAGCGCTAATTTTATTAATGGCTGGTATTGTTTTATATATTGTGCGACACGAATCCACTCGTGAGGTTTGTTGACTCGCGCAGCATATAAAATCTGGCGAAGATTTACTGGAAGGCCATCAGTGATTTAAGCCGCTTTGTATTCATCTCTGAGACCAGTTCGCTCTAATAACTCCATTTTGGTTTGGAAGTACTTCACCCTTCCTTCCTCTTTGTTGTATCGCTTATGTTGTGCTGCAATATTTGGTGCCACGTCTTGTGTGTCAAATCGGGATATAAAAGCGCTTTCAACTTCATCTAAAGTAATCGAAGCAATTCTTGGAATGACGTATTGTCCGAAATATTCTGCTGCTGAACCTTTGAGGTGTTTTGAAATCGCTTTAATTTTGTCGCTATCCGTTGTCAACGCGTCAGGAATGTTAAATTTTGCGACTGAAAATTAATTCTTCGCAGTTTGCAATTGATTGACGCCATCATACTTATCGACTTCTAACTTGGTAATTGTTGCCATAATTATTGATTGTGAATAAATAATCGCTTCTTCGATATTATTTATCTAAAAGTAAAAGCTTTATTATTATTCCAAATCTCAGTTTAAATTAAATTGATTTTTAAAAATTTTATTTTGATTTGTATTTTGATTTTGATTAATAAAAAAATTTAAATTTGATATAAAATGAAAATTTAAATTAAAAAATGCAAAATCAAACTCAACACTAGTAATAATTTATATTACAACTTAAAATTTATTGTTATATCTAATTTTGCAATGCTAATTAATTTTAATAACTCAATATACATCTTTTATATTATTTAAAAAATGAAAGAGTTGCTTATTTACAGTAAATTAGATTAAATTCTAACAATATTTAAAGAAATAAATTTTAATTAAAAATTTCCTATTTTATTGTATCGAGCTTGTTTGGGTTTTGATTTGGCTATTGATTTTTTAAAAAAATCAGGCTTTTGCCGGGTCTTATTTTACAAACACTAATTTAGATTAATTTGTATATAACAAAAAATAAAAAGATTTTTAATTTCAAATATTAAAACATTAATTATAGATAAATTTTCGAACTGATTCATTAAACCAATTGTAATTTTTTAAATCTTTATAAAATTATCTTATTTAATTTATATTCAAATTTGCAGTTTTAAGGAAAATTAAAGTTTTTAGCAATTGTCTGACCTGCCCAAATTGTAAAAGACTCTTTTTTAATCTTAGTATAATTTATACGTTTTAATAGGTTTTACAGTTTTATTTAGTTTATTTATATCGATCTTTTAATATTAAACAAGTATGTTAAAATTTTGCAAAAGTTATAAAATTAATCTTTAATCTAAGGTTTAATCTTTATTTAGATCTGTAGGTGGTTTAATAAAAGTAACAAAAGAAATTTTAAGCTCTAATTTTAATAATTGATATATAAATCCCTCAAACTATTTAAACCTAACTAATAATAAACCATATTTAGTTATTTATTGAAGAAAAATCTGATTCAACTATTTAATTTCTTAAACTCAAATACACAATAATTAATTAATAATTGATATTTACCAAGTATAATTTTTACATTATCTATGATTAACTAATTATTATTTAAGATAATATAATTATATTTGTTCATTATTTTTTATTTTTTATTAGAGAATTCAGATGTTCTTTACTTTTCTGCCCGTATTGTTGTAAAAAATATTTTTTACAACACAATTAATAAAATCAAAATAAAAATTAAACAAATTTCTAACGTTCAGATAACTCTCGTGCAGTTTTAATTGTTGCCAATTTAAATATTTTGCTGTTTTCTGTTAATAGTAATTAAAATGTGGAACCTTTTAAGGTTAAATAAAGAAGTATTTATCAGTCAAGAAACTATTATAAAGTGGTGTATTGATAAAAATTTAATTAAAATACCAAACTTTGATATATGTAATTCAGTTATGAAAATTGATTTAAATAGATGTCAAATCAGATGCCGATTAAACTCTCACGAGTTTAATAAATCGCTTAGAAATAATTCATGGTTTGAAGATTCAAACATTAAACTCGAAACCATAATTATAATAACTTATTTATTCTCGATTGGAGTAACAAAATATGAAACAATTAGAAGGTATATTAGGATAGATATGATATTAAAGGTTCCAACGGTTCGATTTTTGTTTTAGAGAAACAAATTTAGGCGTAAATTCATTAAATGACAAAACCATAGCAAAGTGGTTAGCATTTTGTAAAGACATATGTTTGGTTTGGCTGAATAATAAACAAGAAACAGATGGATAAATTGGCGGTCCCAAAAGTATTGTTCAAATTGATGAGTCGAAGTTTGGAAAACGAAAATTCATTAAAGGAAGACGTATTGAAGGAAAATAAGTTTTTGGAATGTTAGATCTCGGGACTAAAGAAAACCCAAAAAATGACTTAAGAATTGAACTTTGTGAAGGAAATTTAAGAAACGAACAAACATTACTGCCATTAATTCAAAAATATGTACATAAGGGATCAATAATTATTAGTGATATGTGGAGAGCGTATTATAATCTTAATAAAAATGGTAAGCAGTTTTGTTTTTAGGTTAGGTTTGGTTTGGTTTGGTTTGGTTTGGTTAGGTTAGGTCAGGTTAATTAAATGTCATTTTAAATTTTTGGTTATGAGCATTACACTGTTAACCACAAGAAAAACTTTGTCGATCCGATTACTAAATTCCACACACAAAATATTGAATCGTGTTGGAGACAACTTAAACGTGATCTTTCTTCGGGTGGACATAGAAGAAAATATTTAATTGATGATTTGGCAGTATCTCAATGGCGAAAAGCCGTTAAAGAAATGGACGCTTTTGAAGAGTTTTTAAACGTTATTATATTAGCATATTAACTGTTAATTGTAACAATTGACTGCTTTAACAATAGTTTTGTTTATGATAAAATTTTTATTTTTATTGCTTTGTTTTTTTACAACAATACGGGCAGAAAAGTAAAGTACAACCAAATTATTTTCAATATAAGGTATTTTTGGCTCAGAAAAATTTATATCATGTTTAGCGTCAATCGCATGATTGGCTACATGTGAAAGTATATAATTGCAATTAAAAGCCTTTTTATGTTCAGAAATGCGCACAGCTAGCTTTCTTTTGGTATTTCCGATGTATTTTGCATTGCAATTATTACAAGAAACATGATGTTTATTTAAATTTTAATTTGGAGTAAATTTATTATAATATTTTATAGTTTTGCCTTTTTAAAAAACAACATTATAGTTATATTTATTAAAAAGGTGTTTTATTTTTTCGCTAATACCGCTTATATATGGTATTGTAATTATTTTACTTTTATCAAGTTTTGTTTTATCAGCGCTGTTTTTATATTTTATTTTGTTTATTATTGATTTAATTAGTTTTATTGGATAATCGTTACCCTTTAAAACATTAATAATGAAAATTAATTCTTGATCTAGTAATTTTTCATTAGAACAATATAAGAATGCTCTATTAACCAGAGATATTATAATAGATTTTTTATTATTCAAAGATGTATATGAGTTAAAATTTATAAATCTATTAGAAGTCGTTGGTTTGAGATAAACAGATGTTTGCAGATTTCTGTTATTTTTCTCAATTAAAATATCTAAAAAAGCGAGCGTACTAGATTTTTCCAACTCATATGTAAATTTAATATCTTTCAAATTAGAATCAATATTATTTATATGCGCAAAAAATGAATAAAAATAATTTTTATTGATTATAAAAAATGAATCGTCCACGTAAAACTTTAAAACTTTTGGAGGATATCAAAAACTTTTTATAGCTTTAGTGAAAATAATTTGCACAATTATTTCAGCGATTATTTGGGTTAAGCTGCACCCCATAGGAACACCTTTTACTTGCATATAAACTCTATTATTGAATTTAAATACGCTTGAGTTAATGCATAAATTTATTAATTCTATAAAATTAGATAAATGAAGTTTTGAAACTGTTTTTAAATTATACTTAAGTTTATCTCTTAATAATTGAATTGAGTAATTTATAGGGATATTTGTTAATAAATTAATTATATCGAGTGATCCCATAATCTCGTTTTCCGAAAAAGTTTGATGTTTAATAAAATTTACAAACTCTTATGAATTTTTAATTGAATATTCATTGTTTCTAAAAAGATTAGATAATATTTTGCTACAAAATTTAGATAAATAATTAGCTGCATGTGTATAATAGTCTACAATTATAAGTATAGGACTATTTTCTTTGAGTTTTAATCAATCCATAAATAGTTGGAATTTCATAATTAAATGGATAAATAAATTTAAATTCAGTAACCGACAAAAACTTATTGTTTTTTAAAAATTTTATTTTTTTCTATTATTTTATTAGCAAGTGTGGTCATATTGAACGAGTTTAACTTCTTATAAATAGATTCATCTTTAAAATAACTTCAATTTTTTGAATATAGTCAAATCTATTTAGCACAACAGTACTGTTTCCTTTATTGGATTTTGTAATAAATATTTGGCTGATATTTTTTAAATTTTTAAGAGCTAAATATTGATTTCTAGATAAATTATATAAATTAGTTTGAGGATATTTTAATATGTGTTAAAAAGTTCATTTCTTATATATTGCAGCTGAAGGTTATTAAAATTAACCCCTAATTTTGATTAATTATTAGCTAATACATATTCATTGCTAACTTTGGAATAAACTAGAAATTTAGGATCGTTGCAAAACAGAAAGTTCTGTTTCATTAAAATTATAGTTAGACATGTTAATTAGCCAATTGGTATTAATGGGTAGTTTATTCTCACACTTTATTTAAGATTTTACTGAATTTGTTTTTAAGTTGAGATCTAAGTTTGGTTTTTTTACATTTTTTGCTTTTATTTTATAAGATAAATTTAATTTTTCATATAAATAGTTTGGTAAAATTTCATTAACCTCTAATTTCAATATTAAGAGATTTTTTCTAGTATAGAGTAATTTTTTTCTATTTTCTATAACTCTTACTTTTATAAACTTTAAACTGCATTCTCTCGCGTATTTATACGCTAATTTAGATTTATCAAAAGGTTTAATAAAAAGAGTTTTAGGGACTATTTATACTTTTACTATAAATTGCTTTAACAAAATTAAAGTTTTAATATTTGATTCGTTGTTTGAGCACATAATTCTCTTACATTTATTTCTTTTGATTATCAACGATAAATTTTCACAATTTCGTGAATTAGTTGAGACGTTTCGAACGCTAATTATCAGCCGTTCCTTTTTCAATCAGTTGTAAACACTTTTTAAAAGTTTTTAAAGTTCACAGACACAGTGTTAAGCAGCGATTGAAAAACTTTTTAAAGTAGTATTGCGTTTGGGAGAGGAGTTTCACATTACATTCCGAGTAGAGTAGAAATTGTTTACTAGAAATTTTTATTAGCTTATTTGCTTTGCCGAAAAATTTCTAGTAAACAATTTCTACTCTACTCGGAATGTAATGTGAAACTCCTTTGCAATGCTGTACTCTTTCAAAATTACTTTAATAGCAAATCGGTTAATCAAAGTAAGCCCATTTATAATGTAATGTTCATTATAGTTTTAATATAAAATTTAACTAAATTTATTTTTCAGCGTTTAGAGATTTGTAGACAATACTCTAATACAATTTTAATAACTTTAATGCAAAGTTTAATACTGATAAGTTATATATAACAGAACTTACAGTTTTTAATACTGCGAGAATCGCGGGTATAAAGAGTTAATAGTCAGTATTAAATAAAACCAAACACTTATTTTAATCTTTGTGGTATATTTGAATAATATTGGATAAAGTTTGTGAATCAATTCTGCCATTAATGTAAAAGATTTCAAATTTCGAGCTAATCTTTATTATAATAAAGAGATTCACGATGCAACCCTTTTTTAAAAATTTCGTTTCTTATTTTAAGGTTTTAAGGTCGCGCATGTTTTCATTTCTTAAGAATCAAAACACTACAAAAGTTTATTTTCTATTTAGTTTAATTTTACTATAACTTCTATTTCTAGATAAACATTTAGGTAAAAAAATAAACTAAAATAAATTACCGTAATTAAAGAGCAAATAAAATATAAAAATATTTTCCTTAGTGTCAAAAGAATTTTTGGTTTCTTACTACTGTATTATGATTAAATCGATAGTTATCTTGGAAAAGTACACCACAATTACAAGCTCATGTGTTATAATACCGTAAAATCAACTTTAAAAAAACTGACACATTTTCAGATTTTTTTTCGGAAATATATGAATATAAATTAAAGCGAAAAAAATTTTATACGGAGCGAAAAAATTAAATTTATCTAATGACCAAATATAAGTTATTAATAAATTATTGCATTGCTTATTTGATTATTGGTTGAAAGGATATAAATGAATGCCTGGCGATGATGGCATGTTTTCTTGTTTATATCTTTCAATAGCCTTTTTTCTTTCATTAGCGTCGAAATACCATACAGTGATAGCGAATCTCTGGCTCTTCGCCGGTAATACTTCGTGAGGTGTTCTTCTATCTGACCAGAAAAATATCACTCGATCGAACTTTGGTTCAATCACTCCAACATGTAATGGGTTAATGGATGGAAATACATGCAATACCCCTCCATCTCTTTCTCTATTATAATCTTTGTTCAAGTAGTATATGCTGGTAACGCAGCGACCATTATAATCGGGATTATCGATATGTCGCACATATTTAGAGTTATTGCCCGGATAGCAAGCGATCATCGCTTTGGTTCTCTCTTTGATATCATAGTACCCAAAACATCCATTTTCTTGGATAGTAATGCATCGGTTAATAACTGTGTCTAAAGTGCGGATTAGAAATCCAATACAATCACAAGTGTGTTCGTTTCCAGACATCCACATCACTTTATCACCTCTAATTTTCAAGGATTTTTCTTTCACTTTACGATTAACTAACTGTCCATCACTGAACTCAAATTGACTGTAGAGTTGTTTTACTTTATTCAAAATCTCTTGACCAATCACTTCACCCAAAAACTCGTCGATTACGCAAAATCCATACATTTTCATGTCTCTAACTATTGTCTCACAAAATAGTGGAATTTTTTCGATTACCACTCGCTCCCAATTCGTTAAATTACTGCTTACTTCACTATCCATATGAGATTAAATAAGGGTTTTAAAAATTTGCACAAAACTTCGGTTAATACAAAAAATCAAATTTTCATAAATCTCATCAAAAAACATCAAAAATTGTACTCAATTTGCGTGTCAATTCAATATCTGATGTGTCATAGACTTATCGTTGAAGTTTTCCTGCAAATATTTTGCTGCTGATAATTTTAAGTTTGGTCCGTCTCACACTTTGAGAAAACTTTTCAGTGCTCAAAACTAATTGATGATTGAAGTCACTTAGTTTTTTTTAACTCGGTTTAAGAATTTTTGATAAAACTATAAGGAGGAGAAAGTGTTTTGCAAATGAAACTGAATGTATTCATCAAATTTCTTACAGTTAGTTGCGAAACGTAAAAAATCTTTAAGTGCGAATAAAGAACTATAGAAAAGATATGAGACCACACAACACACATGAAAGAATTTTTTGTAACATTAAACTCAGTGAGTTAGACAGTGAAAACCAGTTATTATGGTTTACGTGACATAGAAAACTGTTCATAAATTATCTTCTATGTCAATGTCAAACATCGACACACACATACAATGACTAAGTGTTTTAAAGAACAAAAAAGCTTGTGTAAGCTTTTTGTAGTAAATATAAATAAACTACAAAGCCCTTGATTTACGAAAACATTTTCTATTTTTATTGATTGTTTTTGATTCATTAAACTTGGAAAAATAAAAAATTCATTAAAATACATAATCTCTCAGTTAATTTTAAAACTAGTTTCAACTATAATAATACCTCATTTTGATTTTATTTGTTTATTAAAATTACTTACATTTACATTGGATTAATTATATTTACAGCTAATTTATAATCATTTCAAAAAACATATTATTAATAAACTCATATAAAATTATGAGTGTATATATACTAATAAATAAGTATTTTCTATATTTATTACTGTAATTACATTAATAATTATTCTAATAACCATATAGATTTGGTCATTATATTAGAATAATTAGAAATATAGAAAAACTTTAATGAGGTTTTGACTATGAAATGTAAAAATAATTCTATGCAACTATTAATTTTAATTATAATTCTGAACACGAATTTACTATTCAAATATTATAAATATTAAAATTAAAGTTAAAGTATCAAAATTTATGAATTCATAAACTTATTTAATTTTTAACAATTAATAACTAAAGTAATAAAAAAATATTTAATTTTGCTTAATAACTAGAGACGCCAAATTCAGGAAAATCCTTTTTTGTTGTTGACAAAGATAAGTCCGAAACAAAAGCACATGTGCACGAATCATAATAAGACAAGTATTTTAAGACCTATTTATTGTTCCTGAATTCCTGAATTTTAGTGTTGACTCCTGAAAATCAGGATTAATCCTGAATTTCCTGATTGTCCTGAAAGTGATATAAATTTTTCATTTTAGCTCAAAATTTTGTATATAATT
>JAQIVF010002032.1:0-12062 GCA_034698365.1 Steganacarus magnus | reverse complement strand
GTGATGAGCCATAAGATTTCCATATTTGTTTAAATTTATTCAAGCGGTATTCAGATTTTAAAATTTTCAATTATTTATGTTAAACCCTTTATACGTTCACATTCGAATACATTCGATTTAAACTCAAGAATTTTATTCTAATAACTATACTAAATGCTATATATATTTGTATTATTCAAATAATCAATATTCATTGATCAGCAGAATTTATTTTACATTTTCACAAACCGAGGCTTATCTTGAATTATACTTTTTACAATAGTGTTAAAAATTTGTAATAAAAGTTTGCGAATAATCTTACGAAGAAATGGTGTAATAGAAATTTTTAAGGTCAAATACGGCACAACGAACGCGAAAACTTTGTTCTGTTTATTTCTTAAAAAGTGTTTGTTTCGGGTTAATCGACAATGAAATAAAGCTTACACACACTTTCTTCGTTTATCTCTTGCTTTTGAGAGAGATTTGAGGCCATTAGACAGATGGCCAGCAAATCGCAAAGTACCGTATAATCGCATACGAACATAACAGTTACATTAAGCATTTAAAACATTTCCAAATTACAATGCAATTGATTTGAAGATGCAGTTTTTATAATCGCTTGCAGAAACATACTGTAAATATGTTATACTAGTACTAAATGCTAACAGTTAGTGCAAAAGCGAACAATTTTTGGCATTTGATTTCAATTCATTTCTCTAGTATACTAATTAGTAAGTCAAACGTATTAATTCTTATTTCGCTCCATTTATCTCATTTATTAATGAGTATTGCGCACATAAATTATAATACATGTATTAAGTTATTTGTTTTTTCGCTAACTTTACTGCAAATGCTAAGGAGAGACTAAAAAGTGTAACATAAAAAACATAAATCTAAATATTGTTAGCGCAGGATTTAATCGATAGAAGCAAAAATGTCTGTTGTAAGCTAACGCTAGAACACAGCTGGGTGTGAACTGGCGTGAACCGAAAATTAAAGCTTCATTTATAAACTGTAGTAAACTTACTTTTTTTACTAAAAGCTGTCACTTTAATTTTGAATCATTCGTTTTTCTCGAGTTCTATTATTCTATATAAATATAAAAGCATTTCAAAAACAAACCAATGGAGTATTCTGTCACACATTAAAATATATTGAATAAATGCATGATTCAAAAGAGAGAAAAAAAACTAGTTTTAAGAAAGTATAACGTTCTAAATATTCTCTATTTTTTCAAATGATAATTTGAAATTAAAATTTCAACACACACTCTGCATGAAATAAACTCATTTTCGTTAAGTCTAGTTGAATTGAATGGTATTTTTCAAAATAGTAGAATTGAATCGAATTACTTTTTTGTTCGCAATTCAGTTCAATCCGATTTGTTTTTGCTTTCGAGAAAAATTTTTCGATTATAGCCCAGGAATCCAAAATATTTTTGGTTTTAGTGTTTTAAACTTTTTCGAAAATGTTGGCAAATAAAAAAACAAACACTTCGCGCACACAAATCTAAAGTAAAATATATTAGATGTCTATAAGAAAGTTATTTGTGCGTAATAAGTCTAAAAATGGGATTATTTTTCTTTTTCTCAGCAAAACAAATGTTTTCGAATGTGTGATGATATATGCTGTACATGTAAAAGTATCGTGTATTTAGGGTAACATACTGTAAGGTATGACACTGTAGAATCTAAAATATAAGGCAAAGTAAAAATTTTACTGTAAGTGAAATTCTGTCATTTTAATTTAAATATTTTAAAAAGTTACTATTATTTTTTTAATTTTCGAACTACACTCTAGTAATTTTAATTAAAGAAAAATTGAGAGAATTTGAATAATTATTTCAATTTCAAGTTTCAAATGTTATTTATTGACAAACATGAGTAAATTATTACTTTATAATATGACAATTAAATGACATATTCATCGTTAAATTACAAAAGTTGTGTCACAATACAACTTCAAATACATGTACAAATTCAAAATCATTTATTTAACAATGAATTAATCTATTTAATTCAAAATATTTATAAAAAAACAATTATTAAAACAGTATAATTAAACTATATTTACAATTATTTGATAACCTATAAAATTTTTATATGAAATTCAATTTTAATTCAACGTTTAATACAATAATAAAATGCGCTTAAAACCTAATTTCATGTAATAATAGTAGCAAATAATTTCAAGATAAATCTCGTATGAATTTAATTGTTTATTTATTTACTCATTCGTAGCAAACTTTATTTCAATTATATTAGAAAAACTTTGGAATGTTTTGAAATCTCAATAATTAAAAAAAAGTAAATATATTTCGTATATATAAAGTAAGTATAAATAAAATTAATAGTAAAGTTTCGTATTACGTTCAAAAAGTTTTATAATAATTTTCTTAAAAAAATTGATTGGAAAAAATTTCGGTTCAAGGAATAAAACCGAATATTCACTTTCACCGCACGTTTTTGTTATTAAATTTTCTTAATGATGCAGAATCGTAAACAAAAGTACAATTTTTGAAGTAAAGATAATTTCTCAAATAATAGATATAGAATTGTGATGATGGGTTCACTGTTATTGTTCAAAAGCGAGTTTTACGTGAATAGAAATGACATAAAGACATGAATAGAGGCAATAAGTGAATAAAATTTTCGCTAATATTGATTATTTCTTCAAAATCAAAAGCGTACACATTATTGCTTAAAAGTGCGTTTCATGCGAAAGAAAAAAGTTTTAAGGAAATTAATTTTATTAATCTGTTCCCAAACCATTGAAGCTTTTTGAAAAAAGACATTTGTGTATTAAATTAAAATATGAGATTAAAAAGCAATTCAAAACATAAACAGCACAACAGAGTACTTTATGTTTGCAATAAAAGGTTGTGTATCCGAAAAGCAAACAATAGATAAATTTGATTACATCAGCTCTTATCTTGACAAGTACTGCACTAAAAGAAAATTAAACCTATAGGTATGGCCACCAAAAAATTATATCAATATTGCAAATTAAATTTGTAAAACTTGAAAAATAAATAATAAGTCAATATAGATCTTGATTTTAAGCCTTTACAGATATAAATGTTGGAAAATATAGCTTGAAATAAATTTGTTTTAGACTCTTATATATGAATGCTTTACATGAACTTTAAATATTTATGATTAAATGAATAGTTCACTGACGAACTATTTTTAATGGGCTTTTAAATACGACAAACACTATTCACTACTTAATAAACTATAACTGCGAAACTCCTAACTGATAAGCCCTTTACTCCGAGCATATATCAATCGAAGCAGAGAGATGTTTGTGAGCTATATTTAGAGTAGAGTCTACCGATACATACAGTACAGTATACTAACATTGACTTGTGCTGCACTGTCACTGTTACAGTACAGCGCAGAAAAAGCAAAACGAATCCTCTTATACATAAAACATTATAAATCAACTTATAAGAAGTTTTTGTTTCGCTGAGCAAGCATTCAGAATTGAGAATTCTTACGCGTCTGTATCATATGTTGTTTACCATCAAATGTGATGCTATCATAAATATATGAGTTAAGTTATGCTCCTCTAAGTCGGTATTATCTTAAAGAAGCAAAAAAAGCAATATGAACCGGCAATAATTTTTCTGGAGGCGATCACGTTTGGAAGATATGTGATGTTTTAGGAGCGCATCCTGAAGAGATGAAACCGTAATTCACTGACTCGTTCGCCTGAGTTTGATTCAGGAAATTAGGATTTTCATTAATGTTCATTACATGCTGAGGCTTAGCATTAGACAAACTCACTGCACAGTGATTCGGATTCTGGCCATATATATTGCCATTATTAACTGTTTGCCGATACATATTTTGATAGCACGCATCTGGCATTTGTGCGGCAGGTATGGCAACCACTTTTGGAGAGCACGGCAACGAATTGCATTTCTGGTAATTTGGAATTTCGGCAAACGATGTCATTCTCACGTTTGTTTCGCGTCCAAAATATGGCCTAACCTTACAATTCATCGCATTATTGAAAGATTCTGACGTTCGAGCAACTCTTTTCTCTCTCCTGATAACCATCGTGTTATCCACTACACCATCTGTTGAAATATTTGGATGAAAGGGCGTGTGATTATATTCCTGTGGCAGCGAAGACATGTATCTTTGCAGCGATAAGCTTCTAAAGTTGGGTTTGGCTGCAGCCGCTGCTTGTATTTGTTGCATGATGTTCTCCATCGAAGACGAACGCTTTCCCAATATGCTGAGAGGAGGCGTCAAGTTTGCGCCATCACTCGAATTCGAGTGAACACCACTCGACGTGTCGCTCGACTTTTCGGGAGAATTCGAAGTCTCGCTCATCGACGCTGAACGAGGTGTTAATTCCTCATTATTAACCATATGATCGTCTTTACTAAAATGTGCGCTTACTGTTATTGGCGTCGATGTCATATGATTAGATCCATTTCCTGTATATATTTCAATTGGCGACACTTTATTTGCTAAGCCATTACAAGTATGGTTTGGCGAATATGGTTGCTCTATAAGTAGTTCGTAATCGCCGTCCATTGTTGGCGATATATAAGTTTTTGGCAGTTCTATCGTTTCGTTTCGTAGCGGACATAAGTTCTATAGAATTAAATAAAATATAACATTCGGGTATTTAATAATTTTTTTAAAAATAGAATTTTTTTAAAAAATTTACTTAAAATAATGAAAAATAACTGAAAGCTAGAGAGAGATCACTCTGAAAGCTTACTAAAAATATTAATTTAAACTTGTAATAAATGAGTGTTCAGAGACTTTATAGCTCGAGTCACAAACTGCGAGTAGGATTCGAATTAAGGTATTATTTTCGCAAAAGCTTTTGAATATATTAGAGA
This sequence comes from Steganacarus magnus, assembly GCA_034698365.1. Lineage (NCBI taxonomy): Eukaryota > Metazoa > Arthropoda > Arachnida > Sarcoptiformes > Steganacaridae > Steganacarus > Steganacarus magnus. The sequence goes on along the minus strand of JAQIVF010002032.1, from coordinate 7,219 downwards.
AAGCCTAAACTTGAAAGCCTCAATCTTACTTAAGTTCCGCATTAGAACTCTTAAAATCAATATCAATACAATGATAGGAATTTTTACTCACTATTCTGATTTAGCGGAAAAAAATGAATATTAAATAAGAATTGATATAAACTGTTTAATACGACGATTTTATTTTTTATTGTACTATGATTTGAGTCATGCCCTTAAATGTAATTATTAGTAGCCATAGTTAATTAACCAAAACACATTTGCGCATATTTCCATATTAATAATGAATTATTTAATTAACATCATGTGTTTCTTCTTTATACTGTATAATCACTCTAATCTCTAGTTACATACGAGTCCATGCAATAAACAGTACAGCTCATACACACTGCACATACATAGTGAAGTATTAATTGTGTACAATGAAGTTGTTATCAATTATAACAATAAATTTGATTCTCGCAACATTTTCTGTGGTCATATATCTTAATTAAGTTGAGAACCAGCAAACTTTATTGTTATTGTTATTAATATTAGTTATTTATCTCAAAAATTTATGTCCATTATATGATTTTGAGTAAGATATATCAGGTAATTAATTGGCAACATTTATGTGCTAAGTTTATGGATGCGCTTTAGTGGACATTCTCAACAAAAAAATAACAGAATAAAAATACTATAACGCTATAAGGAAGAAAACTAACCTAAAATAGAATTTCCTAAAGTTAATTAAATTATATTACGGTATGCTGGATATAAGCAATATAATTCGATTCTAATAAAATAGATTTTTAATAAAATTCTAAAATCTTTAGATTATTAACGGTAAACTAATAATTGGTTGTATGAATGCCAAAAAATAATAAATACAACTTAAAACATAGCAGATTTGAAGATAAGCGTGTAATTACGAGTGTATAAAAGAAATGAATAAATCAATAGACGAGTTAATCGAGAAATAGTAAAATAAATAAAATCGATATTTGCTTACCAAGTGAGTTAAATTGGTGTTTTGAAAATCATTAGCAACGATACGACGCAAAGTGGCGTAATCACCATCTGATTGATTGGAGATTTGGTCGAAGTCGATATCATTATCATCCGCTTTGTTTTTCTTAGACTTGTTCAATGTATTTTTTGGTGATTTTCTTGAACTTTTCTTCTTTCCTTTACTGCCTGTGGTACTATTTCCATCATCAAACGATACTTTATTTTTGGTACCATTAAGCTTATCATTTTTCAACCACATCAGCGTGTTTTCATCTTCTGGTGAGTCCTTGCTTAACACTTTGTTAGGGGTAGAAGGCTTTGGTTTAAGCCAATAAATATCTTCATCTTCACATGAAGGTGATATAGGTTTGTGCGAAATACGTGATTTGTGAGTAATGCCAAGAATGGCTCGTTTGGATGCAGTTTCACGTATCTGATAAGTTTTTCCATTTTCAATTACTAACAGCGGTGGATCTCCTCTGCTCTGTGGACGCATTAATTTTTTCTCCACTTTTCTGGTGTTATATTTTACGCTGCAATTGTCACATTCAAAATTATCAGTGAAATGCCATTTATTTTTAAGTGTAAGCATTAGCCAGAGGAGTATCCATAATAATAAGTGAACAGCGGTTGAAATAATAGCGATAAGTGCAGTACTATCCAGACTTCCGCAATAAATTACAATTAAATCATAAAATAAAGGTGAAACAAAAACGGCTAATAGTATGAGAATGAGAAACGCACAAAAATGTGGCAAATATCCCCATAATCGCTGTTTGCCGTGAGATACAGTGACGTGAACTCTGCGCGTTTGGCATATACTCCACTCTCGATACTTCTGCAAACCATACATATAGATTGGTGTACCAGAAAGTATTAGTACTATAAGGTACACGACGAACGCTATCGATATTTGAAACACTGTTAACCTTATATCAGTGTTATATCGAACCAACACTTGTGATGGATCGCACACTATTACTTTAAGCAATATTTGGAAAGCAGAATAAATCACCAAACTTTGAACTAAATTAATAACCAGTTGAAGCGATAACAGAAATCCGAAACCTTTGCTCACTCTCCAGAAAACCGATGGATATCTGACTGATAGAACAAATAAAGCCACTATGAAATTGATTAATTCCACCGACAAATGCCCGCTTTCTTCCAAGTGATAGTCGTATTGCTTCGCTATATTTGAATGTTTAGTCAAATATTGATTTAAAGTGTAACTCTCCATATTTAGAAGACTGCGTTCCGTATCGTTGATCGTATTTAGGAAACTAAACATTGAAATGCGTTTATCTTCTAATCGGTTTAAAATAAAGTCAATTTCTGTTTTCCATATATCGCCTGAAAATATATGATTACGGAAAATAAGATTTTTAGTTCAATTTTTTTCTTCTCTCTTTATTGTAAATAAAGACAGATATTTGCTATTTTTTATGTTTGACATAATAAGATGTAAAATTGCTAAAAAACACATATACTTCTTATCTCTGACGGAATAGAAAACAGATTCCAAACATATCACATACCACTAAAAAGCTAAATCTTAACTATAAAATGGAAACAAAATATATCATCGTTTTCAATCTTGTGTCATATTTTATTACATTTGGTTTTTATATATTCGGTATTTGATCCTTTGAGGAATGATTATGGCATGAATGCAGTTAAGGAGCAAACAGTGATAAGTTTTTTTTTGATTTTGAGTCGAAACAAAAATATGGCAGAAAAAAAGTGAGCCGAGAATATCTTAAATCCTTTAGAATAATATTTTCGTGTTACGCAAATGTCAATGAACCGAAAAATTAATGATTCAATGAGGTATCTCTATGTCTCCATTAACTACACAACAAACGCTATATAACTTAACTTATACAGCACTCTTAACAACTATCCAACAAAGACTTACAGATAGAGATAAAATTCTAATAACCCTTCTTTGTTAATTCTCTCTTAGGAATTCTAATACTATTGAGATTGTGCTGTTGCTCACACTGTGCGCGATATTATAATTTGATTTGCAAACGAACATCAGTAAAGCATACTACACTTCAATCGTTATTTGCATACTTCATTGTCAACTAAATGAATTATAAAACGTTTATATTATTAAAAATTAGCACAAATTCATTCTACCATTCGAATGTAAACTATATATTAAATTCAACTATTGGTAAATTATTGAATGCGTTTTAAAACAACGATTTTTTAATTTATCTCTTTAACTACAATACAAGTATATTTGGATAATAGATAGAATTTAGTTTAAAGCAGAATTTAACTTAAAAATGGTAAAAGAAATCGATTTTAACTTAAAGACTTGATTAATAAATTTATCCCGATTTAAAAAACTTATTGCAGGTTTGTTGTTACAGTAAACATTTAATAAAGAAGAAACGATCAATCAATTCGCCAAAATAAAAAATCAATAAAACATTATTATTTATTAATGCCCTTACGATAAATTATAGAATACCCAGAGGTTTTTTATTTACAATAATAAACTTTAGCTTTCAGTAATTTACTTGATTTAAATTATACATGCAATATTCTAAAGGGCGAGTTTTAATTTGAAACAATTATCGGACTTTAGTGGAGTACTAAATAAATATTAGATTTTAATGAGTAAAATTCACATGAGAATCCATAAAAATCTATAAAAACTAAAAAACTTGTGTTATACGATTAGACTTGAATTGAAACTTAGATTTTATTTTTATCGCACAAAATTTTGAATCAAGTCGAGTCGATTTCTAACTCTAGTATACTGTATAGATATCTGCCGCACAATAAACATTATGGCAAATATCAATAAACTATATCAATAAAACTTTATCTACTTTTAATAGTATAGATAGTTGTTTATTACACTATATTTTGAGCTTAAGCGAAAACAAGTCGATATCGTTCTCTTTTTTAGTACTTATCGATTTAATTTGCAACAGTTGGATAAAAGGTAGAAAAAATATAATTATCTAATTTTTTGTGTGTGTTATGCATGTGTGTTGTTATATCAATAGAATAAAAAAATCTCATTTGAATAGTTTACTTTTGTAATAGAAAAGTTAAAATAAATACGAGTACAGTATTAGGCTAAATAAATACTATTTTAATTAAATATGATGACGTAAAGACGCGTTGATAACAAAAAAATTATTCATATAAAATGAAATAAAAATATTTATATGTGTAGATAGTATTTTCAATTAAGAATCTGTATTATTGCACATTTCATTATACGTACATACATATACAGTATATCAGAATCACTTTAGCCTTAAGTTCTTAAGAGATTAAGACATGATGATTTACCAATTATAAGTATAAGTTAGTGATATAAGTTATATAACACATACTAGATATTATATTTCAAGAATATAACAAAAGTTGAAATAGAAAACGAATGCTAAGATTTTATATTTTTAAAAGCCATACAATAATTAATAAGATTATTTAAGTTAAGTATGAATGGAGTTATGCAACATTGAAAAATATAAATCAAAATAGTATTGAATAGTATGGTATAATTTGTTTTACTGTAACATAAACTAAATTTCTTATATAATAAATAACTCGCTTGTATTTCAATCATCCCTAACAGATAATTATATTTTGATAAAAGAAACACTGATTCAAAAAATCACGGCATTTAATCTAATTTTTTATGAGAAAAGTTTTTAATAACATTATATGACATTCACTGATTTGATAAGATGTTAACGGCGTTAAGCTTAACTACGGTATATTAAGGAGAAGGCGAGTAATTAATGAAGAATGGCAGCACTGCTGCACTAATTGCGAAAACTTACAGTATTTTGTTAAATTAAAGGATCAATAAAAACAATATACAGTGTAATAAAGCAGACTATTTTAACAATAAAAAAAGAAATACAACATGCATCGCATAGGAAGTGCAACCAAAATCTAGCCTTTAATGTAGTCAAACATTTCTTAAACTAAATGAGCTGAAAAAAATATTATTCTTTTTAATTGGTTTTGAATTCATTAATTAAAAATAATTAGCTGTCAGTTAACTTGACTATTGTGAATATTAGTCTGTGAAATAGCGTTTATATCTGTTAAGCTATTTTTTATTCCACTTTTTCACTCAATATATATCTAGGCTTATAAAATAAAGTTAGTCACTGGAAACACCTACCATAGTGTTATATGAGAAAAAGTTTGAAAAATCAATACCTATTTGAATATTTAGCCAAACTAACAAAAGAAAATTCGTATTTTTATTTTAATAACCAGAATAAATTTACTATCGAGGGTTTATTATTTGTATTGTTAAATCCGAAAAATGCGAAAATCGATTACTTTAAAATTATTTTTGGTTCTCATCATACATGCATAATTCAAATACCGTTCGTTTCCTTTGCGTTTTATTAGAACATGAAACTCATCCCTAATCTAATGAAATAAAAGTTTTTATTTCTTCTTTTAAGTTCAAAAATAAAAATCTCCTATAAATTTCATTAAAATTATTTATAGACCAAAACACAAGAAAATTTACAGTTATATCTGTACAGTTTCACTCGAAATTTGCTTAATTAACGTAAAATTATCTTTTATTATTTCTGTTAGTTCTCATTATAATGAGTTAAGCGAAGATTCTCTACTTGACATTGCACTGTACATGCAATTTGCAAGTTCAGTATTACGAGTTAAGTATGTAAAATAATAAATAGCCGCCGTGTTTTGGTTATCTTCATCCTTTGGGAAATGAAGAGAAGGTCTGGTGATTTAAGTGAGGTTAAGAAAGTTTCAAAGCAAACAGAGCTCATTATAGTGATTGATGTTATTTTTTGTGATGTTATAAATAGTTGAATATACAAAGTTTACTCTTTATAGAAAGCTTTTTCGGTTTATTTTAATACGTATTAATCGCTTTATAGATTATCAGCGAGTAATGAAATAACCAATACATTATCTTGACAAGAATAAAGCATTAAAAATTAATGCGCGCTTAGGTTTTAACAGTTTGTGAAAATATATATATATATCTAACGCACACCACTGAAAGTAAACAACTCACCCGTCAGTTAATTTAAGCAAATCTTATTTATATGTTGGCACACTTGAGAATTAGCTAAACTGCGCTGTGTTCAACTAAATCGGTGAGCTATAGACTAGTTTGGTGAGTGGTATATATTCAAAAATAAAACAACCGATACATGATATTGATATTCTCTATTTTTGCGAAACGTGTACTATAAGTATTATGGTAATAGTCAACAGCAAAAATATTGATGTTTTAAAGTTTGCTCAAATTTATATATTAACAAAAAGACTGCATTGTATTAAAAAATATGAAATTTTATTTCCCTGAAGCACCGTATTCTTAAATATATATATTCTTAAAATATATCAATCGTTAAAAGAAAGTGAGTCTGACTCATAGGGATTAAGAAAGACAAAAGAAAAATGAGAAAATGTAGTAAACGTAATCGTAATCGTAATTGTATCGTACATCACTGAGAGTTATTAAATGTTATTTTTCAAGTTTTATAAAATCAATTTTATTGCATCAATATTTTTCTAATTAAGGGTTTCTTAAAATTTAAAGGAATTAAAAATATAAAATTTATTATAAATAACTGCGGTTTGATTTACAATTCAGATAATGGCGCCGCGATATTGTGTTTTGCATTAATTTCACATTAAAATTTGTAGTATCTTGTCATCTATGGTTTGCCAGACAGACACAAAAGCAAACAAAATTGATAAACTCGTAAATTTATTTGAGTGGAAAAACAGTTTACTCCATTCTTTCTCGTTAGTGAATACTTGATTAATAACATAATTTGAAATATTTTTTTGACTTTACAGTGTTTGTTAGAAATAAATTGAGTATCTCTTGTCTAATATGACACTTAATCTAAGAGCGGAAATAAATAGCAGAAGTGTTAGATTTGCTAATACAGTGAACTAATATACTATATCTGTGTTGATAGAGTTGATCCACTCTTTAATAATAATATGCTCTAATTTAAAATTGATTATTTTTGCTAAATAATAGCGATATTTCTAACTTATTTACACAAAACGTTAAAAGTTAATTATAAACAGAAGTGATGTGTAAACTAAACTATAAATTCGATAAAATTTCAAATATCGGTAACCATGTTATAAATAATAATAACGTTAAATCCCACGTCAAGAAACAATAGCGGCATTCTATGTCAAACTCGATTCAGGAAAATCGTGAATCTGTCCATTTAGTAGGATTTTGGAT